>CAUYSK010070955.1:0-10296 GCA_963575035.1 Avahi laniger
GCCTAGCTCACAGCAACCTCAAACTCCTGGGCTCAAGCGATCCTCCTGCTTCAGCCTCCCGAGTAGCTGGGACTATACTATAGGTGCATGCCACCATGCCCGGCTAGTTTTTCTATTTTTAATAGAGACGGGATCTTGCTCTTGCTCAGGCTGGTCTCAGATTCCTGAGCTCAAGCGATCCTCCCCCCTCAGCCTGCCCGAGTGCTAGGATTACAGGCGAGAGCTACTGCCCGGCCAGCAGGACATTCTTACACACCACACATTTCTAGCAGATAACAAACCCGTGCAGTGTGGGAGGCCTGCCACTCAGATGCCACTGTTCACTAAACCTAGGACAGGCGTGGCATCTCCCAGCCCTGCATTCTCACAAACAGCCACGGCCAGGGCAAAGTACACTCAGAACCTACTAATACCCATTAACTCATTAATGCAACCACACAAACATGAACTGCTAAAAAACACCCAGGCTCCAGCAGGACAAATATTCCTTTTGCCTACTCTCAGTAGGTATTAGCCAGATTCTCACTCTAGGTACTGGAGTCTTCCCGACTCTGCTCCCTAGGGTTCCCATGAAATCTGCTGAGAGATTTGCTTCATCAGGAGAGAGCAGTGTATAGGATATAGTTTGGAATGTGCAAGGCGCCTTAAAAATAGTTCTGAATGAGAAGGAGCTGGTCATGGACACTGGTCAGATTTCACGTGCACCGGGCCTGGCCCAGAGGATTGCGTTTCTGGGTCAGAAATCTCAGGGCTCTCCTCCTTAGCTCTTCCTCTTACCCCTTCATCAAAGGAGCACAAAGCACATGCCATCCCTCGCGCTGCAGCCGCGAAATACCAGCCACATAAGATTATGTGGGGTCTTACGCCGAGTATTTGTACACGTGTTGCCCTCATATACCGCTTTTGAAAGAAGTGGTAGCAAAACTTGTCAGGACAAAAATGAAACCCACCAGAAAATGAAGTCATGGGAATGGAGGTCGTTGCTAGACATTACGGTGGCTGCGGTGAAAAGCATTCTTTTGTTTGTTTATTGAGATAGTGAAATAATCCTCTGAAGTGTGGAAGGTAATTTATAACCCCCTTTTTCTGGAGATGTTCAGGAAATTAGCAGTGTAAATCGGTGTGGGACATGGCCTCAGAACACTGACATGGGGGTGGGTGGTTGTGATGTCAAGACTAATGTCTCAGCAGCCTCGGAAACCTGTGAGGAGGGTATTTGTTTAAATAAGATGCATTTGTTTGGTGTATAGCCAGAATCTTAGGTAAGTGAGCAAAGGATGGTTTTTAGAATCAAAGCTTTGGGGATTGGGTGATAAAGGGAAGTCTTTGTTTTTCTAGAGGAAATTCTATGTGTCATGTGAAAACTTTCTACAAATGTATGTGATTGTATGTAGTTGTGTGGCACTAGAATAATTCTGGACTGAAACTTTTGTCATAGCATGTTTGTATGTTGTTCTTTGTAACACTGGAGTGACGGTGGCGTCCCAGCTAGGAGCAGTTGTCTATGGGGGTTTTAATATTCCATTAGCAAAAATGGATGGAAAAGGAAATTTCTAATAGATCAGAAGTATCTAAGGTTCTGCTGCTGACCAGGTGGCGACAGCGTACACAGACGTCCTGGAGTCACTGTGGGTAGATCAGATGCCCCCAGGGAACAACCTCATGGGATCTCAAGTCCTTTTCTGTGACCCTTCAAAGCTGTGGTTCAGACAGAGGAGCACGTTTTTAATCAAACAATACTGAAGTGTGAGGCTCACATATTTATTTAAAATAAAATGGTTTATATATTATTTATTAAGGCTAAAACTAAACAGTTTAATGTAGTATATAGAAACTAAATTAATAGATCTTTGCTTTTCTTAAATGATAAGCTTGATTGGGACATCTGTTTTAGCATCTAATAATATAAAGCTTTTGGCTAGTATATCATGCATTAAAATAGGAGGATTTTGCATTCTAAGTGTATAGAGTAATGTATAGCTGGAAAGTAAAGCAGGCAGCAAAGCAGCCCAGGTGACCTGTGAATGCCCCTGCACGAGTCCCCGAGGGCCCAGAGTCGCAGGGCAGGGCTGGCGGCTGCGTTGCTGCCTTCTCCCCAGTCCTTTGGAGGGTGCTTAGCACTGTGGGTGCTCAGTAAATATTTATTGAATAAAATGCTGCATAAAATATAAGCATCCTTTAAAGTTTTTAGCTGAATTCTCAAGAAGGTTAGGGAAATCTTTAAGGGTTGGAATTGATTTCAGAATTGAAAACCAGAGCAGTATCTGAGACCTTTAGGTGGGCAGATTACGGGATCGTTGCTGGCATCAGTATCCGGGGAGCCCTGGGTTTCAATACCTGCAAGGGAACCGAGACAGGGAATAGAATTAACAAACAGGAGGTTCATCTGCTGCTGGTCCCAGGGTGGGAAGGGGAGGCACCAGGGCACTTGTCCACCAGCGTGGGCTCCAGCTCAGAAGAAGGGCCACAGCCAGCCTTCGCCCAGGACCAGGCTTTGAATTGGTGTTACCTGTTTAGTCCAGGAATCCACAAGGAAAGTGATTGTGTTAAATTGCTGGCTTCAGCAAACACAGAACCGACCTGGAGGCACACTCTCAACCCAGATCTCATACGAGATCCACAGCTAACTGCCCCTTGAAGATGAACCCACGATGCAAAACTTCAAACACACAGGCCAGAAACATCCACCAGGAGCGAGAGTCGGCAGACACGGCAGATAGCGGGATTCAACTCTGTGACCTTCCGATGATGGAATTGTCAGACACCGTAAAAGACGCGTGTTCGAAATTATTAAAGGCAAGCAAACATGAGAAAAGAGTAAGTCACCGTCACAAAAGACCACACATATTTAAAAAATAATAAAACTTTTAGAAATATTAGTCATTGGAGTAAATTTCACGTGTAGAAAAGTGCCTCTTTTCAAAGAAAACCCTAAACACTAATCCATGTAAAAGGCTGTGAGAATAATCTCTAACAACTGGCAAATCAGAGAAGCATTGCATGTTCTCAGAAATTCTTAAATTCCCGGAAAGTAGGGTCAGTTTAAATCTCTGGCTTTCAAATTTTATCCCAAAGTTGGCTCTGATTTTCTGTCTCTGCTCTTTACCCTCCCCTCCCCCCCACCCCTGTCTCCTCTCCTTCCTCTTCTTCTCCCTCCTCCCTCTCCTTCCTCCCTCCTCCCTTTCCCTGCCTGTGCCCTTCTCCTTCGCCCTCTTATCCCCCGTGCTAAGGGAAGTGCTTTGCTCTTTAATTTTCTGCATCTCTTGTTTTTGGGGTCTGATCTTCACTCACGACAACACAGGTACCTTCAGATTAGGGGCAGCAACCAGTGTCCTCTGAGAAGTAACAGGTGCATTGTTAAAGGAAATCGGAATGAACCGGTGACGCGACACACATTTTTATTGCAACAATCCACTTGCATTCCCAGTTTGATGAATCACCTGTCTTCAAGTAGCACAAACCAGTGGGTAAAATGACACACTTAAATTTTAATGATGCTTGGGATTTTTAGTATAACAGGGTTTCCATGGCTAAAGAATACATTTTATTTCAAGAGTAGCGACTCTGCCTTCTCGTATCATTGCCATTTGGACATAAAGGTAGACTTTACTAAAAAAAAAAAAAAATCATACTACAGATTCGGTTACCTATTTTTAACCTAAAGTATAGTGAGTAGGTCTTTGTTCAATTCCCCTCAGACAATGCCACTGAAGCCACCTGTCTGCTAGTTGAAAGAGCCCCACCCCACTGCCCTGAGCATCCAGGGTCAGATTTTGGGATATAAGAAAGAAAGGCACCCTTGGCTGAGCAAGAAAAGACTCTAGTAAGAAAGCATATGACAAAATTAATTATTCGGTGTCGACCCCGTATGGCTCAGAGAACCTAAGAGGCTGACGGTGTGAGGGGCGGTCATGCTCGCCTCCATCCTGATTGCGGAGCCCGGACCGCGCCCGGCGTGTTTCAAAACCTAGAAGCTGCTGTGGGGGGACCCAGGGCCCCTCTGGGGTCCCCCAGCTTCCTTCTCTCCGCCTGGTTGGTGGTTCTCGTGGCGGCTGAAGTTCAGGGGCTAGACGCCCGCTTGCCCGCCTCGCCTCCTGGGTGAGACGCAGGGCGGGTGGGGCTGTCTGGGACCCTGGGCGCCGGGCTCCGGTGGCGCGAGCGTTGCCGCGGTCACTCCACCGCTGCGGCTCCCGCACGTGCCGTGTCTCTCCGTGTGTGTCCCCAGCTTGTGCAGATGTCTGTCCTGCGTTGTCACCTCAGGCAGAGGTCTCGTTTCCACTAAACCCCTTCCTTTATCCCACCAATCAGCTCAGGGGCGCCCCCGTTTTACCTGAGCAGAGTGTATGGATAGAGGAGCTACAGGGGCAGCTCGTGCAGGCGGCCAGACTGCATCAAGAGGAGGCAGAGACATTTACAAACAAGATCCGGAAGGTAAATATTTAACTCAGCTTTCAGCACGACTGCTGCTCGGGCGGCACAGCCCCTACGGAGAAATGCCAAGATGCGTTTTCAAAGGATGCTGTCTGTCGCACACAGGCTGCTAGACTCATGGGCACGTACGTGGAAACCCAGTCCAGCTGCCCCTCTCGGATGCCCCGTAAAGATAACTCCTGCCTTTCTGCTCTGTAACATGCTTTCAGTACTTACGTTGTGGTCTCAGGAAGGTCTTCCTCATATCTAATCTGAGCTTCCCTGCAGCGTACTCACATAAATAAGCGCCTAAACGCAACTGGACGGGAAAGTTCGTGTCACCTTTGCCAACGGTGGGTGAATTTTCTGATAGAAACATCATCAGCTCTCCCTAAACCGTTGTCTTCAAAAAGCTGCCACTGCTTTAGCTGTAGCCTGATTAACTTCTATTATTCTAGAATAACCTGTGACTGGCTAATTACCCTTTATCCGCCAGACCCTTTCGCAGAGTGCCTGGTAGAAGGACTCACAGATGCGGCACTCATCGCCCTCGGCCTCCCTGAGGACAGTCCAGTCCCTGCACCCCAAATCTAATTAAGTCGTAAACAGATATCTGGGTTCAGAATTTGCTGTAGCTCCTCTTCCCCTCTTGTATTTGTTCTTGAAAGACAGTGATGTCTTTAAAACGAAACAAAACAAAGCAGTTGATCTTGAACAGGACGCCGCCTCGGTGTTTTAAAATGCATATCCTGTGCAAATAAGATACTGAGTGTATCCAAGATCAATTTTGGCAAGGAATGTGTGCTACCGTAAGCCCCACATTGACCATGGCCATGAGATCTAAATTGGTCATGAACTGATTAAGGGAGCATCTTCTGCCCCTTACAGTTCAGGGAAGGCAGAGTTGAATGTCAAGGTCTAAATATTTTCTGCCAGCTTCTACCGCTAGATGCACACCCCTTTTTAAGTGTTTGGTTTATAGGTCAAATTTCACATCATTACCAAAGGAAAATAATTTCATATTACTTGAATGATAAATTCCTAAGTAAAAAAAAAAAATTTCTTTTTTCTTTTGCATTGCACTAAAAATTGCTTGAAAAGTGAGTTTATCACTGGAGATGCTGATAACAAAATGGCAGGGTCCCAGGTGTTTCTAATGCTTGGATTCAAAGCAAAGGAGTGTGTTGAAGAGGCTTTGGAGGTGGAGATAAGTCCTCCAGGCTTGTTCAGAAGGCAAGAGAAGGTGTCCCTTACCATAGGAGGGCAGAGGACTGAGCTCTGAGATGTGGGAAGCAACTGGTGGAACAGAAGGCAGCAGAGGGGGCAGTGGAGGAGAAGTCAGAGAGAGGAAGGAGCCTTCCAGGAGGGCCTGGACGGTGCTCCGGAGGGAGGGACCCCGTGTCTCGGTGCCCGTGCACAGCAGCACGGGGGAAGGAGCAGGAATGAGCTTCGTGTTGCCCCTGAGAAGGCTGACCTTTCCCAGCGAGAGCCAGCTGGCTAAAACATGCAAAAGAAAATAAAATTTTAGGACTCTAAGTGTATTATATCAAGGGAGAAACTAAATCGTAAAGACTAAGTCATGGAACATGTTTGCAATTTTGTTTCTTGGATTACAGATTAAGTCCTCCCTCATGATTCTTGTTCTGTACAGGAGAGACCAGAGACCAGACCTCCTCCCTTTTAATTACTGATCTTTGTTGTAGAGTAACTGGCTCCTTTATTGTCCTGTACCTAACTCAGACCAGATGGTGCAAAAGACCCCTGTCTGTTACATCTTGAGTGTGAAATGGTATATGTACCTTTCTCCCCAAAAAGGACCACCTGGACTAATCAGTAAGAAATTGCAGACACTGAATGTCTGGGGTGCCCAGCTGCCCTCCCCACTGGTGCTCCCTTGAGTCCGCAGGGGAGAACCAGTGGTGGAGCCCCGAGGGCTGCTGAGATGGCGCATAAAATCGCCCCCGTTTTCTGTTGCTTCAGCCTGAATGAAGGACAATAAAGATCAGCTATTACCAGCGGCTGTGCAAGTCATTGCCCAGACCCATAGACCTTTCCAGAGCCACCTCTGACTTGTCACTGGCCTCAGACAGCCACAGTCCTGTTCCCATGGTTTCTGAGAATTAATCTAGTACTTTAAGGGGGAAAAAAAATCCCTGCCTTGGTTTTTGGCATAAAAGAGAGTGTTAAATTGGGAGAGAACAGCTGCTGACTACCGTAAGGTTGGCATTGGAACTTTTTATTTTGGTCTGTGAAACACAAAGCTTTGATCTGACTATCACTTTAGCTACCGTAGATATTAGTCTTTTGCCCTTATCTGCAAGATAAGCTTTTACTCACCCTTTTGCATGGTTAGTTGTTTGTTGCTTGGAAGAGTGCCTGTACCTGTGGTATTTAAAACACGGGAGCTTAACGTGGAGATGTAAGATATTCTTTTTCAGCAATGCTTTTATTTCCCTAGGAGATACCCACATCCAATAGGAAAGCTAAGTCTTTAATTGTGGAAGTAGGTCATCAAACCTACTTTCCTGTTTGCTGCCCACTGTGTGCAGTCAAGTCTCGCATGGTCGGGAAGAATTCCTTCTGGCCGGACCTGAGTGCTCCCGTCACCCGAGTGCTCCCGTCCACGGCTGAGCTCTTCTGTTAGGGCTGCGGGGAGCCAGGGGCCCAGGAGGTAAAGGGGAAGGATTTCCACTTCCGTTCTTCTTTACAGTTGTCATGCGCCTTTGAGTGCCTTGTAAAGAGAGGAAATGGAATCCACTTGAATGGAGCTCAAGTCCGCTGTAAGCCATGCATCCCCAGAAACAGTTTTCCTGAAGGAGTTTTAGAGACATCTGAAAACACCATGAGAAACATGACGATGAAAAATGATTACAGTACCTTACTTTGAAAGGGCACTTGCTTCCGAAGCACAAAACTTACGAGGTTTTTTAAATAGTAAACGTCTCAAGTCATTAATCAAACTAAACATGCCGGGGCTTCACATCCCCTACGCAACGTGCTGTAGATCGAATGGCAATTTGCAGAGACCCTTGGCTTGGTTCGGGTGGCCAATTAGAATAGCTGCTTGTCACAGTTTCTCTTTCCTTCCGTTCAAGATGGAGGAGGAGCACCTCTACGCCTTGAGGTGGAAAGAACTGGAAATGCACAGCCTGGCCTTGCAGAACACCCTGCACGAGCGAAGCTGGAGCGACGAGAAGAATCTGATGCAGCAGGAGCTCAGGTCGCTGAAGCAGAACATTTTCCTCTTCTACGTCAAGCTCAGGTGGCTGCTGAAGCACTGGCGGCAAGGCACGCAGATGGAGGAGGAAGGGGAGGATCCGACCGAGGTACTGCCTGCGGAGTTCGTTGTACTTGCAGCTGTCGTGTTCTTGACCCCAAGCCCTGCTCTCCCCCCACCCACCCTACACGCAGTCGGGTCCTATTATTTTAAATTATTTTGTGTCGATTTGAATCCAAGCAACAGAAATGCAATGGCTTGTCCAGTTACGTGGCAAACCAAGAAATCCATGCTGTACTCCGAGCGAGCGTGGCGAGTGCCCTGCTCTGCAGCTCCGTCCCGCTGCCCCGAGGCCCTTCACCACCGCGCCCAGCCTTGCTGGTTCTGAAACTTCTGCTCTTCTTCCCATTCAGTTTTTGTTCCCAGATGTGAGAGCCCATTCTGCCCACACGGGTTTACAAGGGTCTCTTCTAAGCTCAGATGTGTCACTTCGCCACCTCTGAAATTTGTATTTGTTTTTCTTCTTATGTCACAATTCCCAGATTTACAGCCCACAGGACAGAGTTCTTTGCTTTCCGATTGATTGGCATTGATGAAGCGAGGGTGGCCTCTCGCTCTGCAGGCCCCCCGCCCTGCTTGCTGGGAGCCCAGGGCGGGAACTACTGGTGCTCGGTGTGCTCGGGACACCCACACCCTGCTGCTGGGTCAGCTGCGTAAAGGAACTGTGAACTCTTGGTTTCCCTCTAGCCCTCAGAGACCTTCTGTCTGCTTTTCACTCTGGTGAACGGTGTATGTAATTTTAAGTTCCCATCCTAGGAATGGGAAGATACAGTGATTCTCTTTCCTCAGGGTGAAGAAAGTGCTCAAAAATTAATTGAACCGGCTTCCAAGTGTCCATGATACAGAAATCACTGTTAAGCAAAGTCTAGAAGTAGTTGCAGAATTTCTTGCTGATCAATACTCTGTACTTCCTCCTCCTGTAATTTATAAAACCATAGCTATAAGCAATACTAGTTTGTAAATAGTAAAATTTCTCATTAATCTTTTCTAAGAAATTGAGGACCTACCCTGTGCTATTTAAACGGAGCGATTGCCAATGAGCAAAATGGCCAAAATGAGCATTTTAGGGGAAAGGACTGCGAAATACAGGACTGGATAATCCATAAAGTGGATAATTATCCTCAAACGCAGAAATCAGGCTGTGCGGCAAAAGGATTTGGGGCACGCTGTGACCATCATCTCCTGCTGGTTTCAGGGCGAGCATCCAGAGACCCTCCCTGGGCTCGGTGAGCTTGGAGTCCAGGGGGGTCACCAGGCGGGCGGCCCAGACCGGGATGATGGCGATCGCAGCTGTGGCTTCCCTGGGGGGGAGCATCCCCCACTCTCCCCGGTGCAGACTGGAGACCATGGCTTGCGGCTGCAGACCGTGGACAGGGGACAGCTCCACAGGCAGGTGGGTGCCTAGATCCGAGCCGTCGTTCTGCCCACACCTGGGAGAAGAGAGTCCCAGTCCGTGTTTGTGTCTTCTTATTTCAAGTGCTGGTGTTCCAGGTGGCAGGAAACTCCTCCACCCAGCTGGGGCCGCCCGTTGCCATTTGTATTGCTGGAGTTTTGCTAGAAATCGTATCATTAACCCTTTTATTTGGTTTACCCATATAACTAAGGACCACAGTAAGATCAGATCAATGGAGCGCGTCCCTCTCGGGGTCAGCGAATTTACCTCAGAAGGAATGCCATCAGCAATGCATTAATTTGGCAGCATAACATTTATGGAGAAAAGAACAAGTATTTTTTTTTTTTTAAATCCTCAAACATATATAAAGTATTTCTGGTTCTCTTTGGCCCACTTGATACATAATCCCTCAAATAAAAGTATTTGATGACACTTTGAAAAAATAAAGCATGTATAAAGAGAGGTTGGATTTCAGTGTTATTAGGTAATTATCAGTGTTGCCAAACACCACAGAAATAGACCCTGCTTAATAAATTGAAAGATACTATTGATAGCATCCAGATGTTTTGCATTTTTATACAAAATGGCAGCTGTGGTCGGGGCTTTGGCGTATGAACTCCTGAGAAGGACTCTGTATGAAAGCTTTCTCGCTCGCAGATTCGGAGTCCCTGCTGACCCTGCTTTGCTCTCAGAGGGCTCCTGAGGCCTGCGGCGTCCCACCCCGGGAGGCCTGTGTTCCAGGCTGAGGGCGCAGGGCCTCGTGGACATGGCGCAGTCGTCCGGGCGCGGCTTAAGCCTCTCAACCACAGCCATTGTGGGGCTCTCCCCTGCGCCCACCTCCCTCAGCGCAGAGCCCCGCGTCGGTGGGGAGGGTTGTCATCAGAACTGGCTCAGATCCAGATGGGGACAGCGGCAAGTGGCGAGCCTCTGAGCGCAGGCTGCGGGGAGTCTGCCCACCCCCTGCCCGGCTCCCTGCTCTCTCTGTATATACAAATCAGATTCTCATACCTAAGCAGCTGTCTTCCATGTACGCTCATCCACCCTTCATGTTCCCTGAATAATACTGCTCCGGAAGGAGATTATACTTTCAAAGGAACTTTTGCTCAGTCATTAGGAAGTGTGTCATCACGCCAGTGTCCGTGGGGAGACTTCAGGTCATGAAATAGGTTTTCCAGCAGTGATCTAGTTAGAGACTAAAATGTTACTTTGCAGATAG
>CAUYSK010070957.1:0-11895 GCA_963575035.1 Avahi laniger
TTGCATGCCACAGAGAAATCTTTTGTGAAAAGAAAACTTAATTGAAGTGGCAAACTTCAGTGTTACCTCGTTTTAAGAAATTGCCACAGCCACCCCAACCTTCAGCAAACACCACACTGATCAATCAGTAGTAATCATCACTGAGGCAAGACCCTCCACCACCAAAAATTACAACTTGCGAAGGCTCAGATGATCATTAGCGTTCTTTAGCAATAAATTATTTTCTAATGAAGGTGTGTACATTGTTTTTTTAGGTATAATACTATTGGATATTTAATAGGCTACCGTATAGTGTAACTTTTATATGCACCAGGAAACAAAAAATTCGTGTGACTCACTGTTTTATGACACTCACTTTATCGCATGGTCTGGAACCAAAGCCCAAATATTTCTGAGGTGTGCCTGTATACATTTAAGGGAATTTTCTGAATAATTCTCAGCCCATTTTGCATTAGTGTCTTATTTGCCTTGTATTTTTCCAAGATTTATGTTGCTTCAAATTTTAATATTTTCCATTAAAATAAGATTATGCCCTTATAGAGATAAAATAGGTTTTTTTTATTATCCCTCGCCGTGAATTCCTTTTTCCTCCAAACTCCTGCCCCAGAAGCTGTAAAATAGTTCCACAAATTCATGGATTACCAATGAAAGGTATTATTCAATTACCAAGCCAGCTGACTTCTGAAATCGATTTTGAGCTGATGAATTCCATTTCAGCCAGATAAACACAGGTCAATTTTCTCTAAAGTGTTCACTAAAATATGCATCTAGGAAGTAAAAGGCATTAGTCAGAAATACACATTTTGTGAATAAACAGGATTTATTGTTTAGCTATCTTAAACTGCTTGAGAGCTATAGCACTGTAGTGTAAAAATAAAAAACAAACAAACAAAAACCAAGAAAAAACAAAAACCAGATTGTCAAGTTTTCTTTAGCCTCTTCTTATATTGCCTTCTTTTCTTTGTGGGTCCAAGGTTAAGGCCTCTGTGTTGTGCTGAAACTACCTACCGTCCCTCATGCTGGCCTCCACCAATGCTCACTAATGAAGTCAGCATGTCCTATTGGATGAGGACACATGGGCCAAAGGAACAAAGATAGTATTTTCTCCCTCTTTTTAGGCACATATTTACCTTCCCTGTTTCTTGCCAAGACTAGAAAAAGGAAATTGATATTCCTTCCCCCTTGGCTGAAACTAAATTTTTAAGTGAACATATTTATTCCTTTTGTCAAAATCATGTTTGGTGGCTCCTCTAAGCCAAGGGAGGTCATGTATTTTGTTAGTAGTATAGATTTGGGAAGTCTCTCTAGGCCAAATGTTATTGGCAAGTGCCCTTATAATTAAGGCAGCAATAGTCAAATTACAGAATATGCTATGAACAGAAAAATTCTCTAAAAAATGGAATTCCGAAATCCTGGTTGTAATCTAAAGCATACAAAATGATATTTAGGACATAATTAGAGTTGATTGTAATGTGATTTTATCTGTCAGGATAATATGCCTTGACATAGCCCTAGAAAAATGGAATGTGTTCGGCTTCAGAGCAAGTTGAGATTTACGTGCGTGGCTAATCTGCTGGTAGTTGTGCACATGGACCAAAGTTTAGGGTTCCTTGGAAGAAATGAATCTGCATGTATGTGTCCTTGAATTCATTTTTAAACGTCCTTTGGGGAGTTTGGTGTATTTCACAGACATTTTAAATTCTCTTCCCCAATTCTTCTCTGAAAATATTTTTAAAAAGTCATCAGTGCCACTTCTCCCTAAAACACAAAGGGACAGTGAGACACACGGTTTATCCAGGGTCACCTAATGAATCACAGGCAAAAGTGAGGGCAGAATCAGATAGCCCAGGTCATTGCACAAGGCCTTTCTGCTTTCCCTTATCTATAAAAGGAAGTGTTTCAATAGGTTTAATCATAAAATTTGACCTAAAAGCACTAGTAATTATCCACGGGCAGGAAATAGCACATTTTTCATGAAATTGGCCTATAACCAATTATTTCAGCTTACCTCAATTTCCCTTTCTCTGCTTATCTAATGGAGGAAAGATTAATAAATAATAAAATGACAAAAGTGTAGAAGAGGAAGAAAATACAGAACTCACATTCATGCAAAGGACCGTCTCCTAAATACTGAAGAGGTGGCTGTGATTAGAAGCAAAAACAACGTATTCTTGGGCAAGCAAATATTGCAAGGACAGACACACCAAATAAAATGTATATTTCAAAACTATTTCCTTACTCGTAGAGGCTGAATTTGAACGCATTCATCTTTTCTAATTTATATCGTTTTAAAAGCCAATTGGCATTCCGTATCTGTGAGCATCCGCGAGTCCTGGGAGCTTAAACAATATGGCTCTGCTTCAGGCTTTGTAGGCTGTGGATTCCAAACAAGATTTCAGTCTCTGCCTTGCTCTGAAAACTTCCTTTTTCCACCAGCGTTACTGCGCTTGCCAAGAGTGACATAACCTTGAAATTATTTGTTACATTTTCCAATGAACAAACCCAGCTTGTTAAGGAAATGGGCAGCCTATATCATTAGCAAAGACTACAATAGAGGACTCAGAATTCAGCCTTGACTGGTGGGCCCAGGGTATTGCTTGTTTCTGGGAAATTTCTCTCATTTCAGAAACAATCCAGTATTTTAACTGTGCTGGCAGGGCTGGACGAGCTCCTAGATGTTGTTAGGAGAGTGTGCCACCTTCTGCACCGCATGGGAGCTGAAGTTCATAGGGTCTTCAGTGCATCTTCGTCCAAGTAACATTCACACGCTCAGTTTAATTGCACTTGCAATGTATTAGTGGCTTTCCCTTGAAGCAGATGGATTTGACAGTGAAATAAAATCTTGACAGCAACTGTTACTGATTTTTTTCTGATTAGAAAATTAGTACATGTTACTGAAGACAATTTAAAAATTCTCTAGAAAATCAAGTCACCATCTTAACAGCCAATACTGCGTCAGTGAACACCCTCATTCACACAATCATCTCACTACAAGTAATGAGTATATTGTATACGTGGTTTGATTCAGAATAAGACGAATATTCATAAAACACAACGCCTGTTGACTTCATAATATTTACAAATTTAAAAAGAAGAATGAATCTATTATATTTATTTAAAGAATAACATAACCCATATGTTATTATATAAGTTATTACATTATTATAGATATATGAGAACGATGTGATTTCTGGCGGATGGATTCATTTGGTAAATACTATTTAACGGAAAATTTTGATCTGGAGAAAGCTTGACTTGTGAGATTAACCCACATCAAGTAGGTGCTTTTTGTTTTTCCTTCAAAACATATATTATACTCTTGCTTTTCAAGTTAATTTTAGTTTTGAATAGTTAATATTTACATGTTACTCGAAGAAAACTTACAAGGAGTTATATTTTAAAAATGTTTGCTTTTATTCTTACCTCTGCCATCTTATTATATATACCGCCTACCCCATAAGAAACTGCCTTTGTTAGTTTTGTGTATACATTTTCAACTTCTCGTTATGCAAGTATACCTACACATGAATATGTTTTCTTACTTTCTACCTGGGTGACACAAATAATAGCTTAGTATATTGACGTAGGCACCTTGAAGTTCCTGCAGATCTTTCCATATAAGTGTACAGAAAATGTCAGTTATTTCTACAACTGCATATATTTCTGTGTGTGGAAGGACTATAGTTTATGTAGTTGCCTAAAGAAAGATGATTCCTTTGCAGTATTTTGTGTTATAAACAATGCTTTCGTGATTACCACGTGCGAAGGGTTATTTTGCACATTTGAAGCTATGCATTTAGGATAAATTCCCAGCAGTGAGATTGCTGGGTTGAAGAGTAAATTCATTTGTAATTGTGAAAGCTATTATCCTTCACAGGGATTTTGACATTTCGCAATACCACCAGAAATGCAAGTGTCTGTTTTCCCGCAGTCATACTAGTGTTCTGTTTCATCAAACATTTAAATTATTGTCATTCCAATAGGTAGGAAATTATAGTTTTAGTTTGTAAATTTCTCATTGAAGTTTGGTTTTTGCTTTTTTTTTTGAGACAGAGTCTCGCTTTTGTTGCCCAGGCTAGAGTGAATGCCGTGGTGTCATCCTAGCTCACAGCAACCTCAAACACCTGGGCTCAAGTGATCCTCCTGCCTCAGCCTCCCAAGTAGCTGGGACTACAGGGATGCGCCACTATGCCCGGCTAATTTTTTCTATATATTTTTAGTTGTCCAATTAATTTCTTCCTATTTTTAGTAGAGATGGGGTCTTGCTCAGGCTGATCTCGAACTCCTGAGGTCAAACAATCCGCCCGCCTTGGCCTCCCAGAGTGCTAGGATTACAGGCGTGAGCCACCACGCCCGGCCTGAAGTTTGGTTTTTATAAGTTAAACTTATAAAAGAGGTTGAACATATTTTTTACCTGTTTTCAAATGTGTTCCTTTTCTGGAAAATTATATATTCTGATCTCTCCTATATTTTCATTGGGTTCTTCCCTCTTCTAAATCTTTAGAGCTCATTATATACTAAAGAAATTAGTCTCATGATATGAGTTGCAATTTTTTTTGTGGTCTTGGTACTTTTGGTGTGTTTTTTTATTGTTGTTGTTAATTTCAGAATATTATGGAGATAAAAATACTTTGGTTACATATATTGCTTTGCACTGTCCAGGTCACGGCTACAAGCATGCCCAATCCCCAGACATCGTGCACCATATCCATTAGGTGTGAATTTACCCATCCTCTCCTCCCCCTCCCACCTGCCTGACACCCTATAAATGTTACTTCCATATGTGCACCTAAGTGTTGATCAATTAGGACCAATTTAATGGTGAGTACACGTGGTGCTTGTTTTTCCATTCTTGTGATACTTCATTTAGAAGAATGGACTCCAGCTCTATCCAGGAGAGTATTCGTCATTCTTTTTTATGGCTGAGTAGTACTCCATGGTATACATATACCACACTTTATTAATCCACTCATGTATTGATGGACACTTGGGTTGTTTCTACATCTTCACAAATTTTAAAAATACTATGTTATGCTCTTTTTATTTACTTGTTATGTTTGTTTTTCTTTTGTTTTGTATTGGGCTTTTTCTTTTTGCTTTGTTTGTGTTTTTGCAATTTTTTTTGTTTTATTTTATTTTGTCTATGCATTTATTTTGGATTTTTAGATGATCAAATTTATCAGTCTATTTTCCACACAGCCTAAATTTACTCTTTCTTACCAAAATTTTATACACTAGAATATTTTAAATATTGTTTCTTCATAAATATCCTCTCAGAATAAGGCACTTTTGATTAAAGATAATGCCATCTCATCCTAGGAGAAGCACTGCAAATCTCAAATTTATTTAAAGTTAATATCATGTTTCCTCTTAAATGCAAATGTTAACACTATAAACTCTTGGGATTTGACTATTTCAATGTCTAATCCCACATATACAGTATAAGGCTTTTTATGATGATGAATATTTGATGAATTTATACTCTTTTGCATGATGGAGATACACATAGATCTCCATATCAATTTCAAAGGGTCTAACATAGCTCCCTTAGAAGATTAATATGAGTCAGAATTTCTCATATTGAACTGCAGAAAACCATCAGGGGATATATGTGGAGATACATCTCATGTGTTCACAGTAGAGAGGCTAAAAAATATAGGAATGGGTATTCACAGACGTTAGCTCAATCCTTGCATCACTTTATATTCGACACAGGACTGGTAATAACTTGAGATAAGTAACAACGTGGAGTTTCCACCTGTTCCAGGCAGCTGGTGCAGTAGCCTGTGCTGATATTTGTGATTAACAATCAAACAGTTTGCTTATTCGGCGTCAGCTGCCTTGGGTTAGTCTGAGCATGTCTTCAACTCTGCACGTCAGGAGTGTTCAGGACAACTCTATCATTTATTTAGCTAGCACTGATGCTACTCCCTGGCGGTGGGTTCAGGGCTAAGCTCCAAGGCTCCAGCTCTAATTGGAGAAATCACTGATAAGTTCCCACAGCATTCCATTTGGATACGTATTGCTGTTCTGTTGTGAACGTTCTCTGCCCCGCTCCCACACAAGGACAGCCCTGCTCGGGTAACCCTGCCCTATGAGAACCGCTGCTGTGGGCAGTGTATCTTTGGACTGAGTGGACAGAGTCACATTTTTCCTTGTTAGTCTCAGAGGAGACATTCTGCCATTTCAATTTCTTATTTTGCAGGAAGAATGGATGAGGCGAAGAGATGATGAATGCTGAGAGTAAGACTTCTTACACGAAAAGCAGACACTCAGCCTAAAAACATTGCTTCAGTTTTACATTTTAAATTAGTTGGAGAAAACTTATCTATCGCAGATACAGTCCCTGGATCTCCTCTGTCACCCTTAAAGCACAGTACTCCTTCTTTGTCCGTAGAAAACTCTTGATTAACTCCTTAAGGTATATGTGAAAGATCTCTGCTATACAAAACTGTCCTACAACCACTTTTTTCCTACCACAAATTCTTTATTTGTGTTAGCTAACAAATATAACTTTGACCTGTTCTTATTTATATGTGTATATGTGTGTATACACACACACACACACACACAAATATATACTTTTTTTTTGACTGCCTTAACAGATCTTTTGCCTTATTCATTACCTTATTGGTCAATCAAAAACTTTCTTTTTTTATGGACTACATGCCAAGCACTGGCTAGGTCATGTTTAGGTTCTGGGACAACTTGGAGAATAAAACATGGCCCTTGCACGTAAGGTGTTCACAATGCGTGGGGGATACACCCATGCAAAGAGACAATAATGCAATCGTACAGCAGTTCGGGGGCGTGGTTGTTAGTTTTTAGAATTCACATTGTATTATTGGGTTGAAGTGATTTGTTCCAGGGTAATTTGCTCGACTATTCTGAAATCATTGGAAACTGACCAAAGCATAATATAAGCTGGATGAGGATGGGGATCCAGCATGGGTCACGCTCCTGGAGACTTTGCTCCTGGGGGATTTCATTATGTCACTGGTGGCAGCTTGGGCAGCGGCCTCTATCCTTGGCACATGGGAATCCTCCCTAATATGGAGATGTGTGCTCACTTGCCAGACATATTTTTAAAGACATTATTATATTTTTATTTCTGCTTTTGCATGCTTGACATTTCTTTTCCTGAAATGCCTGGGCCTCTTGTTCTTGGTTGTATTTATTTTGTATTTAACAACTGCCTGCTACTTTTCTTGTTTTACAGTCTTGTATATTCTTCTTGTCCCTTGTGGGGAAGTACGTTGTAATAGAGGGACCGAGGTCTGAGGTGCTTGGGACGCCTAAGGTATTGAATTAATCATGCTAAATGAATCACACCCCAATTGTAATTCTGGTTCTGTCACTTGATCTTAGACCTTTTCCAGGTTTCTTGATTTATTTTCCCCTACTATTTGAAAGTCACATTTTCTATGTTTCTATAATAACAACAATTTGGGGCAGAATTAAATACTTCATATGAACATTGGAGTCCAGGAGACTAGCTCTTGGCAAAATCTCATCAACGCTTTTGCTTCACTTCTCTCTATTGGATACATTTAGGGTAAGATTTATCCTAATGATGTACCATTAGCTAACCCTCTTGCTCTAATCCCTGTGGAGCTGTCAATGCCAGCTCACAAAAAATGAATAAAATGATAGACGTAAGCCCAAATATTCATACCAGAGCAGGGTGTTGGAAGAGTTAGCACCTACATCTGTTCTCAACCTTCATCTCTCTGCCTTAATTTTTAAAACACCTTTCTTTATATGACTTGCAGACTAGGAAAAAATATGTTCAGCCAAGTAATACAGGCTAGTAGTATATCCAGTACCCCCTTTTATTTTTCAGAGACTTGGCCATTGGGTTATTTCATCTTTGCATTCCTAGTTAAATATAACACGTTTTGTAGAAAAGTCTACATGCTGCTCTAATACCCCTGGCAATTAGATATAGTGTTTAGCTCAACAGAAACAGAGAACATTTTGTGAGTACTTTTCCATGCCAGGCACTGTTTTAAGCACCAAATAACTATTTAATCATTGACTTATCACAACAACTTATGAAGAAATGGATAGTAATATTCAACCAAGGTACAAGGGAGGTTAACTTACTTGCCTTAGATTATACAGCCAGTAAATGGTAGAGTCTGAATTAGAACATGGACAGTCCAATATAGATAAGAGTTTTCTTCTCCCCCAGCCTCTCCCACCCCCACTTCTAAATATTTTAACTTGCTCTTGGTAAAATCAATCTTATCTGTCCACTCCACCTTCCTTTCCATCACATTTCCTCTCATGTCAGGCTGCACTCAAGTGACCCAGGACATTTTGGGGATCTGCTTAAGGAAAAGTTGAATTGGAGATACATTTAATTTGGGGTTTAATGTATGTTTACCTGGTTCACAGTTACTGTTGTACGTGGTCAAGTTACTGCTAGCTCTCCTGGTGAAATCCCATAGTGCTTCTTGACCATCCCAGCCATGGCTCGAGCAGCCAGGTGTGTCTTGTGCTGCACAGGTGATAATCATGGGTGATACCCACATGGTGCTAACTCTGCAGGTGCACAGAATGCATGAGCTGTGGAAGCCTGGCTACCTTCACCTGGATTTCAAAGGATGCCATGAAGAGCCTTGGGGCATAGGCAGAGAACTGCCACAGGTACAGGGCCACGCCAGAGATTGCTCAACTAAGGTAAAACCCAATGGAGCTATGGGGTTGGGGCCACTGCAGAGTCCTCTCTAGGGCAATGTCAGATGGAATCATAGGTGCAGGGCCACCATCATGACCCCAAACCTGTAGAGCTGTGGGCATGTGATTCCAGCCCCGGAGAGCTGCCATTTGGGCTTTTCCCAGCAAAGCCATGGGATCAGGGCCACTTGGAGCCTTGCAGGCCTATCCTCTGCCCTAATATTTCTGAATGGCGAGACATGAAGTCAAAGCAAGGCTTAATATTTAATGTTATTTACCCTGTTGGGTTTTGGACTTACTCGGGACCAGTGACCCCTTTCTTCCTTCTTATTTATCCCTTTAAGAATGGGAATGTTCATCCTGTTCCACCAGTGTGTTTTGGAAGCACATAACTTGTTTGATTTCACAGGCTCACGGCTGAAGACCAATTTGCCACAGGATAAATTATACCTGGGATCTCATCCGTATCTGATTTAGATGAAATTTACACAAGATTCTGGACTTTAGATTTTTGGGTTGATGCTAGAATTAGTTAAGACTTTTGGAGCTGTTGGGATGAATGCATTTTGCATGTGAGAAAGACAAAAATTTTAGGGGGTCAAGGGCAGGATGCTATGGTATGAATGTTCCTTCTGCCTTGTGAGGTTATAGTGAGAATATGGCTATCTACGTGGACATGGACCCTCACCAGACATGGAGTCTATCAGTGCCTTGATCTTGGACTTCCCTGCCTCCAGAACTGTGAGAAATACATTTCTATTGCTTATAAATTACCTCGTCTAAGGTAATTTGTTATAGTAGCCAGAACAGACTAAGATGTCTGCTCTCATAGAAAATGTTATAGAGACTTTTTAAAAAAGGAAATATTACAGAAAATAACAGGAAGTGGCAATAACATATATGCAGTAAATAGTATTATATATTATATAAAGAGAAAACAGTATTATGAAAGTGTTTCAAGTAGTTAATAGAAAACTACTTGATTTCGGAAAACTGCTGATAGGCTTGAGTTCTTTGTAAATTCTGGTTATAAGCCCTTTATTGGATGTATAGCATGTAAATATTTTCTCCCATTCTGTAGGTTGTCTATTCGCTTTATTGATTGTTTCCTTGGCTGTGCAGAAGCTTTTTAGTTTAATCAGGTCTCAAAACAACAGATGCTGATGTGGATGCAGAGAGAAAAGAACACTTATACGCTGCTGGTGGGACTGAAAATTACTACAACCTCTATGGAAAGTAGTATGGAGATACCTCAAAGAACTAAAAGTAGACCTACTATTTGATCCAGCAATCCCACTACTGGGTATTTACCCAAAGGAAAAAAAGACATTTTATAAAAAAGACATCTGCACTCGAATGTCTATAGCAAAACAATTCACAATTGCAAAGATGTGGAAACAACCCAAATGCCCATCAATGCATGATTGGATCAATAAAATGTGGTATATGTATACCATGGAGTATTACTGAGCAATAAAAAATAATGGTGAATTAATACTTTTTGTAACAACCTGGATGGAGCTGAAAACCATCCTTTTAAGTGAAGTATCACAAGAATGGAAGAACAAAAACCACAAGTACTCACTACTAAATTGACATAGATCAACACTCATGTACATATATGGTAGTATAATAAAATTCAACAGAAATCAAGCAGGTGGAATGGGGGAGGAAAGGATGGGTAAATTCACACCTAGCGGGTACAATGCACACTATACGGATGATGGACAAACTTATAACTTTAACTCAAACTGTACAAAAGCAATTCATGTAACCAAAACCTTAGTACCCTCATAATATTCTGAAGTAAAAAACAAAAACGAAACGTCCTGCCCTGATGCAGTTTCATTTCTGGAGGCTCCTAAATGTATGTCTCCCAGGTGACCGCAATCCAATCTGCAAACCACAGCCACCACCAGCTCTCTTCCTTGTTCCTAACCTTAGAAGCATTCGGTGATGCAGGCTTTGAACACTTAGCAACGACGACGGAGGTTGTGTTATAGGTTGTAACAATTATTTTCACCATGCTTTTCTGACGGTTCTTAATCCCGAAGTGAATTAATTAATTTGCAATCAGAAAAAATGTTATTAAAAAGAAACCATATTTTTTCAGTTCTGATTTTATCCTGATTTTCTGGAGGCAAAAGATGTTTTCGTCCTGAACCTCATAATTGTGGCCAAAGAAAATCATTCGTAGTTAGATGAGATAAAATAGATAGATAATAAATAGAGCTATTTATAATCATATAAATAAATCTGTATCATGGACTTATCATGTAATTATATGATATATCTCTCTCATATATATATAAAAACAATATCTTCATATTTCCCCTGACAATAGTTTTGCCCACTTCAGTCCATGCTTCAGACCGTATCCAGCCAGAAAGAACTTTTGAAAATGTAAATTCGATCATATCATTTCCCTGTTTAAAATCCTCCATTACTGTTGGGAGACAGTGCACATTTCCTCCCCCAGCTAGCATTCTTGGGTAGAATCTGCTCCCTGCTTACCACTTCCCACCACCCCGCTGCCCCACACAGTCCAACATGCATGTAGACCGGCCATCCTTTGGAAATAATCCAAGCTTTAAAAATTCCTGCGCTCCTTCATCTCTGGATGTGCTTCACGTGGGCCATACTACATTATATGATTTTTCTTTGCTGCTAATGTTTACAAATTGAGACATTTTATGTTGAAAATATTCTGGGAGAATGGTACCCTGTCATTGACAAGGCTAATTTGGAACAAGTCAACCAGTCCCACACAGCTTTTTGGGAAAGGCCATTGTCTTCTCCCATAAAGAAGGAAAGAGGAAAATAAGTCATTATGCGTTGTAATCTAAATCTGCCTTTCTGCATTCATTTTTCAACCTATTGACTTCTCACGATAAAAATAGAGCCATAGATTCTCTCCTTCCATGGGGGAAAACCCAAGTGAAAAGCTCTCAGTATATTCAGCTCTACCTCTTTCTGATGTCCCCATGATTTGCATGCCAAAGGGAAGCCTGCAGGCAGAGTGGCCCTCTCTGGGGATGGGTACAGCCCAGAACTGGAGACTGACAGGTGTTGGTCAGGACACAGAGAAAGGCTGGCTCAGCAAGTACCTGTGGCACCGTCAAGCAGGCTCTGCAAAAGGGGTAGGACACCCAGGGAAGAAAAGGAGCCTGAGGTCAGGGAGGTTGCCAGTGGTTAAGTCAAAGTAAAAGCAGA
>CAUYSK010070961.1:0-38467 GCA_963575035.1 Avahi laniger
CCCCCCCCCCCCCCCCCCCCCCCCCCCCCCCCCCCCCCCCCCCCCCCCCCCCCCCCCCCCCCCCCCCCCCCCCCCCCCCCCCCCCCCCCCCCCCCCCCCCCCAGACGTCCTGGGACTGGATGGCCTTTGAATTCCCAGCCAGCGCCACCTCCACAAACATGGTTGGCTCATTCCTCAACATGTGCTAACTGTTTCCTCCTATGCAACAGGCATCATAACAACGCCTGCCTCACAACGCTGTTGTAAGGATTAAATAAAACGACATGCCCAGCATACTTTCTTCTTTCTACGGCCCCTGCCTTCGAGAAGTTCACAATTGAACATTCTCTGGCCAGTTTCTTACACATTAAGTTATCTAGCCCCAGAAACAGATGTAAGCTCTGAGGGAAAATACTACGTAAACGTGTATGAGCTTCCCGGGGGCAGGGGTTGTGCGTGGCTCTCCCCATCACTCACAGAGGGCCCCAAACACACGCAGATCAATGAAAGCTCAAGAGGAGTGGGCACGATCTGCGCCCATGCCTTGTCCTGGTGAAGCAGCCCGGGTACTTGCCAGGAGTCAATTAGAGGTTAGGGAAGGGCACCAGAGACACAGCCAAGTGTCAGCTCACACCCAGGCTTAGCACGGCTTTGCACAGCGGAGCCAACTGTCGGGCTCCCACGGAGGCTGGACCTTCGCCGCCCTCCCTCCGCTGGCCAGTAGGTGGCAGCATAGGCCAGGAATTAGTGGGCAGAGGCGTAGGTGATGTGGCCACCTGAGGGAATCCCACCCCACCTCAAGTCCCCAGGGAGAGGGCCCCACTGACCGCCCAGAAGGCAGGGGCTGGGCTGTCACAGTGCAGAGAGGGATAGCATCTGAGAAGTGGGACGGGACAGAGGGATCCTGGGCTCCCGGCCCATTCTGTTAATACTTCCTGCCCAGCCTCAGTCCCAGGTAAGGAGAGGGAAGCTTCCTCTGGGCACCATCCCCCAGGGGCACCAAGGGCCACAGCATGTTGGCAGCAATGGGCACTCACTGTGGGTGGCCCCAATGGGCTTGTCGTCCTCCTCACTGTCGGGTCCGGAGCACCATTCGTCCCCACTGTATGGCTGCTTCCGCTCCAGCACACAGCGCCGCTTACTCCGGGGTGCCACCTCTGCCCAGGCAGGACGAAGACAAGCAGGGGTAAGAGTGAGTGCCCAGAGGCCCTGTTCTCCCACACAGGGTTCCTCCCAGACCCATTCTCTAAGATGCCCCACCCGAGGGCACTGCCCAGGCCATGGTGGGCACTTTGCCAGCCCTTGGCCCCCACCACACCACCATTTGTTTCTGATTTCTCTCTATAGCCCTGGCTGTCTGTCTCCCCTCCCCCCCAACACCAAGCACAGCATAATCCCCAACCACAACTGGTTCTAATTAGGGATGGGGGGTGGGGGGAAGCCACTGCTACTCTTCCAGGCCTCAGTGCCTGCTCCAAACGCTCCCACCAGGCAGGATACCAGGAGGCTCCTGGGTGGTGTGAGGGTCTGCTCCTTACCCCAGAGCACCCCCCTCTCCCCGTCTAGGGTACTGGAGGGAAAGCAGGAGGAGATGAGACCAGAAGCCCCATCACTCTGTGTGACCCCTCGAAGGGTGGCACCCTGGCCAACCTTGATCCTGAATGACCTGGTTGTCAGATGTGATGGGGTAAGAGAAAGATGCCCATGCATAAATGCTGGAGAGGAGCAGGGGATGAAGACTGGCTGAGGAGGGCACAGAGATGGTCTCCCAGCACAGGACATTTGGGCCTTGGACCGTGGAAGATGCTAGGGTCTCGGGGATCAGGAAATGGGGTACCTTTGGCCTCTGAATCCAGGGACGGGGTTCCAGCCTCTCGCTGCTCTCCAGAGTCCACAGACACACTCCGTTCCCTCTTCACCTTGCCCTTGAGTGAGCTGAAAGGGGGCACCCCTGCCTGGGGGTTCTTCAGACTTGAGTTGCTAGGTGAGATCTGGTTGGCCTTGGCCCCATGGTTCCCCGCCCCCACGCCCTTTGAGCCCAGGTTGCAGGTGGGTCCTTGGTTCACATTCTGGTGCTGGGATTGGGCCCCGCCATTCCCTGTCTTGCCATGATTGGTCAATTTATTTTCTGGGTGCATTGGCTTGGCTGGGGCAGGGGGGCAGTGGCCGCGAGGGGACAGCGGCGGGCTCCCTGGAGCTTCTCTCCTCCTGGGGTGGGGTAACCTGGGAGAAGGCAGGAGAGATGTGAAAAGTTAATCTTGCTAGGGGCTACCCGTGCCTGGACTTTAATTGCCCCATCCTGCCTCACCTAAAAGGGGGGAGGCTGAGTGGCATCTCAAGACCACCAGCTCTTCACGCTCTCCTTCTATGTCCCCTCAGAAAAGCGCTGATCCCCCCTCCACCCCCAATTACAATGAAAACCAGGGCTTTGAGTTGGCAGAATCTACCCACCCCCAGCCCCAACATCCATCAGACTTGCAAGCTTGAGGCCACTCCTCTCCTCTAGCACCTGAACAGAATTTAAGCATCCTCTCTTCTAGGGTTTGCTGTCTTCAGACTCCTTCCAAGGTCTCAAACCTCAACTCCCAAGTGTCCCAACATCAGCAGAGAAGGGCCACAGGACCTGGGGGTCACTGCTCATGACCCAGTCCCATTCCCCAGGGGAGGTGGGGAAAAGCACACCCAAGAGTGGTACCCACTGGTCCAGAAAGCTCCCTAGAGCTGGAGGGGAAGGCCTGAAGAGGGTGGGCCGGCAGGCAGGAGCAGGAGGAAAGGGGGAGGGGAGCGGTGTGTCAAGCAGAAGGGAGTGCAGCTTGAAGCCAAGGATTCCTGCAGCCTGGGCTGCGGGCCCTTTAAGCTCCAGCCCGCTCCCCCCGCCGTCTCCCCCTCCCCGGAGACCTATTAATAGCCGCTGGAAAGATCACATCACGGGAGAGGATATTTATCCCCCCTCATTCCACACCAGCTCAGATTTATTTCAGTTCTGCTGTCCTGCTGCTGCCGCCTGGCCCTGTCTGCCGGCTTCTCCTGGGGAGGAGGAGGGAGGCAGGCGCCGCCCCCAACTCCAGTTCCCACCCCTAGCTAGACCGAGGCCAGAGGCTGCCATCGGACCCCACAGTAGGGCGGGCAGGAGTCTGCTCAAGCCATTTTAAGGAGGGAAGACCGAGAAGGGACCAGAAGCAGCAGGCATAGCTGGCTGCCAGTGCCCTCTGCCCCTGGGCCCAGGCACCAAGGCTGGCTGCGGCTCCTCCCTGGTCCAGGCCTTCCCATGCTAACCCCTTTACCCCACTGGTGGCCGGGGAGCCAGGTGCCCAGGGGGGCTAGCTCTCCAAGCCCGCACAGCCTGGGCCTCATCACCACTGGGCCCTTCCCTTCCCCACACTCCACACATACACACACATCCCGCCCTCCACGACACCCACACACCTTGTCTTGTTAGCCAGGATCCTCATGGCTCCCACACACAGTGGGGCTACGGCCCCTGTGCGTGCCCAGGGCCCAGCCAGGTACTCGGTACTGGAGCACGGACTGCAGCAACAAGCCCCAAAGAGAAAACTCGTGACTTGGGGAGGGGGTGTGGGAGGGGGAGGGGAGAAGGGAGGACCCAACAGCCCTGGGACTAGGGAACTGGATAGGGTAGGGTGGGACTGGAAAGGGAGGACTACGAGATGGGGTCTTGATCCTAGAGGACAGTCCTGTCCCCATCCCTCCCGCACCTTGCCCTCAGGGAGCTTGCAGTCTCTACCAAGCTTCCCCCCAACCACGGGCTGCAGAGACAGAATTCACTAAAAGGCTGTGTTGCAAACGTGCCGCATGGGGCGGCTGTGAGGTCTGCTCTGGACCCTGGGAGGGACTCCCGCTCCCAGACGCGCCCCTCACCCAGGGTAGGGAACCCCTGGCGTCCCGCCCCCAGTGCTGCGCCCTGCCCCGGGGCTCTCCAGCGGCGGAGGGGGCCCAGGGGGTTGTGGGGGGCAATGTCCCACCCCGCCCCCAGCTCGAGGCCTAGCCCGTGCCCATCCCAGCAGGCCCGGGCGGGCAGCTAGAGGCCTGGCGGGGCCCCGGGGCTGCAGCTGGGCTCTTCTGGAGACCAGTAACGCTGGCTCAGATTCCTCCCCGACCGCAAGAATGCAGGAGCCTCCCCTCCCCCCGCCTGCACCCCCACCCCGCCCCCTTCGGCAGAGCCCGGGCGGAGAGGCAGAGAGAGCGAGCGACAGCCAGCGAGGCAGCGAGCGAGCAAGCGGGAGGCGGACAGGGCTGCAGCGTGGTTCTCCAGGCCCTGCGCGCGCGCGGACAGACACACGGACAAGTCCCGCGAGGGGCTAGGCGCGCGCCGGCCGGGGAGAGGCTCGGCGAGCCCTGGGCGCCGCCGGGCAGAGGCGCAGAGACCCACAAGCAGCCGAAGTCTGACTCTCACACACTCACAGCTCACACGTGGACAGGGAGACAAAGACACGCACGGAGCCCAGGAAACTAGAGGCGCGCTCACGCCCAACCCGCGGAGAGGTGCCCGAGGGCGAGGGAAGCACTGGCCCGAGCGCGAACCGCTGAGACGGCCTGGGGCGCGCGCAGACGCCGAGGCTGCCCCGGGGCTGAGTGTGAGCTCCGCGACTCATTGAACAGATGCAAAGACTGAGGCCGGCCACAAGGGAGCCGTAGAAAGTTGAGCCTGGTAGTCACAAAGAAACACATACGACCATAGATACATCAACAGACTCACAGAGACACAGAAGCCTCAACCAACCACCCCCTGCCCTGGCTCGTCCCTCGTCTCCACACCCCCCAACCCCCTGCAGCCCATCCCGGTAAACGGTGGGGGAGGGAAAGGAAGGAGTCTCGGGCCCAGAAGCTTAATCCCGGTGACAGGCCCAGCGAGACACCCGTGCACACTCCGCTGCTCCCTGCGGGGCTGCGCTGGGACCTCAGGGTGAGGGGGCCCCACCTGTCACCCTGTGGGAGTCTAACCTCAGTTTAACCCTAGGGCACATTGGCCTTCCCCACTCCAGCTCTGTCTCTGGGGAGGAAGGCTTCTCAGGGAAACGTTCCAAAGTCCAGGGCCTAGCTGGGAAGCAGCCTGCCACCCCCATCTCCTGCATCACAACCAGGGAAATGCGAGGCAGGAGTCACTGGAGACACCTGGGCTTAGGAGCAGATCTGTGGCTGACATGCATCTCAGGCTCTCACCTTCACCACCTTGCTGATTCCCCAAACTATCTACCCCATCTCACAATGAGGAAACTGAGGTCTGGGAAAAGGAAGTGATGTGCTCTCAGGTCACGTAACCAGTACGTGGCAGTGGTAGGAACCTCATTCCAGACACTGCAGTGACACCTGCCCGCCCCCATGACTACTCTTCTGAGCCTACACCAGATGGGTGGGCTTCCCACATTCCAGCCACAGTGCCTGGGCCCCTGTAAGGGGGAGAGGGTGGGGCAGAGCAAGGGTCACTCATTACGTTCTATGTTTACAGCCTCAAAAATTGGGGACCTGTCATAATTTAGGGAGGGGCTGTTAGAAAATTTGTCCTCTCTGGTGGCCAGTCAGGCCTAGGCTCCTCCCCAGAAGCATCTTAGAGTCAGTCACCCTCCCCTCTAGGACTCCACCCCCTCTCCCACCCAGCTGCAGGGCGAGCTGAGTCAAGCATGCATGAGTCAGGACTTTCCCATCTCACACCTCCCCCCTTTACTCCTCAGGAGTCTGCCTCAGCTCCCAAAGACCCCTCCTCCTCCGCCACACACAGTCCCAGAAGACACCTGGAAGGCTGGCCACGGGAGGCAGGAGGGCTGATTCCTGGCCCTTGCAGTTTTTAAATGAGTGAAGGGGGCTTCCTAGTGTCAGGCCAGGAGCCCCTGAGATGGAGAAAGCAGAGCGACGGGGCTCTGGGAACACATCGCTGTGGCTCCCTCTTAGGGGTAGGGTGAGGACGGGTAACGTGCTCACAAACAGGGAGCAGCGAGTCACCTGAGTGAAAGGCCAGGAGCATACCCAGGAGAATGTGCCCAGAGGAGGCGGCTAGGACAAAGAGCCTGAGATCATTTGCCCCCTCTGTGTGACACGAGGGTGGGGAGCTGGCAACCTAAGCGTTGCAGTGGGCCTGCCCCCGGCTGGGGGAGAGAGACACGGGAGGCTCCCATGCCCAGAGCCCAGAGCCTCCAGATGTGACATCCCAGCTCTGCTCAACGCAGAACTGCCACAGGTAGAGCAGCACTCCCACGTCCAGTGGCAATCTGCCTATTTCCAGCTGCCCCCTAAGCTGGGAGCCTCTGCTTGGTTCACCAGCTAGCCCACCAGTCTCCTTGCCTAGCTCAGAACCTCCACAGAGAGGCAGTGCGAAAGCGCTTTGGAGGGTTCACGCTCCCACATGCAGGGGGCAGACACCTCCAGAAAGGAAAACGTGCTGCCAGGACCCCCTGCTGGGAGTGAGGGGTGGGGTGGGATCCTTGGCCTCTGGTTCAGGGAGATACAGCTCTGAGGAACAACAAAGTCCCAAGTCCCCTTTCTCCTGGGTGTCAGGACTCCTTGGTCCTTAGAAGCTCTCCTCTACCACTCAGGTCACTTCCTCTTCCTGAGGTGGTGACTCAGCCCGGTGGAGAGGTCAAGGATTCACAGCCTGGCAGGAAATCTGCTCAAGGACCAAGGTGTTGCTTGGGGACCCTCTATGTGGGGACTTCCAGGCTTGGGGGGCCTTCCCCTGGCCCTGGTTCCTAGCAGCTCTCTCCACTTCCCCCGACCCAGTGCCAAAGGAGGCCATGCAAATCAACCATTTTTGCTTGGGAGGTTTTGCCTGGGAGTTTCCAACACCACCCCACCTGCAGCCCCAGGGTAATGTCAGACAACCCCAACTCTGCAGGGCCATGGAAACTCCTGCTCCCAGCCCTTTCTAGTCTGGGATCTTTGAACAGGGTGCTTGGAAGGGAGGGTGCACTCTGCCCACTGTCCCTTCTGGAGCCTGCAGGTACAAGTGGCATTGCCTAGACAGGCCTGAGGTCACCTCACTTCTCTTGGCTCCTGCAGCCATTGCCAGTGTGGCCAGGCCTTGGGAAGTAATCATGCCCTGGCAATGGGGTGCCCCCAAAGACTGCTGCCCAATCCCTGGCTGCTTCCTCCCACAGTGGGGAGGGGTAGAGAGGGGGTGGGGGGCACAAGGAAATAAGACAGGGCAGGAAGCCCAGGCAGGCGGCGGGCACTCTGGGCCAGGCACAAACAGCCAACACAGGAAACCACAGCCCACCCCCGCCCACCCCACCCGCCCAGGGCTCTGGGAGAGAGGAGTGCCAAAAGCCTTGTACCCCAACAGAGGCAAGGGCCAGGGGTTGGCCCAGGACAAGGGAGGAGCAAGAAGCTCTCTAGTCCTCTCTCTGCCCCAGACCCTACCTGGGGAGGGGAAGAGGAAGCCAGGCTGGCAGGGATGGTGCTGCCTCTTTAAATCCACCGAAATCCTGACCTAGGCCCAACCCAGCTCTGGTTTCACAGGAAGGAAAGGAGCTCAGGAGCCAATAGGGCAGGCGGTGGTGGCTGGAATTAGCCCCACCGGCCCAAATATATCTGGTCCCCCCACCTGCCACCCCACTGGCACTTCCTGCCCCCTGGCACCTGCACCAGGATGGGGGTGGGACAGGGTCTAGGTGCTCCTTACCCTGTGGGAGACCCCGATCTCAGGAGGTGCCCTGTTGCTGTGTACATGTGGGTAGAAGGTGACTTCCCAAGCCTGGGCTCCCAGAATAGGGAGAGATGGGCAGGGCAGATCCCTGTGGGCCCTCACCTGGCCTCAGTCCTCCAAGGGGTTAATGTGGCCCCTATTTAGGAGGGTAGGGGTAGCCAAGGAACCTCCTCCAAACTGCCTGGCTGCTGGGAACAATGGGGCCATTGTGGGAGGAGTGGAGTGCGGCAGACTGCTGGCACAGCCAGTGCACCACAGGGCGGGACCTCACCCAACGCCTGCTCTCTCCCCCAGGTACTGCCAGAGGCACAGACATCCTCCCAGCCCCCTAACCTCGCCTGCTGGCCCAAACTCTTGGCACTAGCAGCACCTGGAGGGCCCTCGAGCTCAGCCCACGTTGACATCCAGACTGCCATGACCCTCCAGGAAGCAGGGGCATGTGGGCCAGGACTGGGGGAGGTGGGGGGTGATGAGACAGGATGTGTGCCTGTGATCCTCCTGCAAGGGAGACAGGAAGGCCAAATGAGGTTTCTGGTGTCAGTCCTGGCACCCTCAGGCAAGAAGGGCTTAGGGGATGTGAGAGCAGGGACAGGCAGGGTCCTCTGCCCCCAGGCCTCCTTTCCCATGCCCATTCCATAAACCTGCTTTCTGAGGTCTCCTCCACGGCAGCCTCACCCTAGGGTTGGGACCCAGCAATGTGGCACAGTGGAATGGGAACTGAATTTGCACTCAGGCAGACAGAGTGCCAATCACACCCTGCCCTTTCTGAGCTATGTGGCCTTGTCTATCCCTTCATCCCTCTGAGCCTCAGTTTCCTCATCTGCAAAATGAGGATAATTTTATAGAGTGAGGTAATAGTACTAAAACTAACAGAATGCCTAAGATATACCAGCCCTCGCCAAACCACCTCTGCACTGACGTCCCCATCTTTACCGCCTGCCATAACACCCAAATACGTGAGCATCTGGTAAAGGTGGGCGTTGTCCAGATATTTGCCCTTTGGGTTATCCAAGTGAATGGGACCCATAGGCATCGCATTAGTAGTACGAAGTACAAAGACTTGGGTTCTCCTCTGCCCTCCTTGCAGAGGCCAGCTCCTTCAGCGAGCACACCCCTGGGCATCCCTGGGCTCACCGCCACACTCAAACCCGGAGCATGAACCCAGAGAGTGGCTGTCCACACTCTCAGTCCAGGTCTCAAAACCCCAGGAGGTGAGTAAAGATGGATTTCCCTTCAACAATGGCCAGCCTCCCCGCTCCAGGTACCTCTCTCCCTGCCTGACCCCGTGGCAGTCACCTACAGTGTTTGGGCTGGGACCTGCTGGAGCTTACTCTCTTGCCATGGACCTCCTTGAAGAGTGGAGAGTCTGGGAGAGAAAGAACTGACAAGCAGTACTGGAAAGCAGGGGTCCGGGGAGAAGACCTGTTCTCTGCTCAACTAGAGAGGGCCGTACCTCTCAGGGTGGCCCCACAAGCCCCCAAAGGGTTAACAAGTCCCTAAAAATAACTTGCTCCCAGCAGGACCTGCTGATCGGAACCCTCCAGCCATCTGTTCCCATTTTCTCCCGTTCACATTGGAACATCTGAAACCAGCCCCAGAGCCCCAGCCCAATCCCAAAAATAGCCCCAGCCTGCCCAAGGAACAGGCCCCAGGGGCTGGGCACAGGAGCATGGCCAGCCCAGCAGTGAGGCATGGCCTTGGCATACTCTGAGCCCTCACGCCCCAGGCCCATGGAAGGGAAGTGTCCTTTCTGGACCCAGAGAGAGATGGAGGGCTAGAGCCAGGGGCCCACCCATTTTGGTACCAGGCCAGAGAGGGCACCTGCTAGCCAAGCCCAGGCCTCAGAGCCAGGAGCCCTGGCATCCTAGGCACTTCTGCCACATCTTGATCCCCAGAAGATTTTAACCACCTGTCTGCATAGCTCCCCACTCACGGTGGACACCCAATCCCTGCCACCCACCCCTGGGCTCCTCACCTAGAAGTTCCCAAGCCTCAGCCCCTCCAACGTCTGCTCCCATCCCAGGGCCTTTAGGAGTCCTGGCCACCTAGATCACTCAGCATTCTCCCCTGTCCCAGGGCACACAAGACAAAGGCAGAACTTTTTCTAGCACTGCCCATACTCACCCATGCAGCCCAGGGAAGGATTCAGGGGGTGTCCTTTGGACACCGTGGATGCTAATATGACCCCTCTCCCTATATGGGCTTAAAGATGCCCCCTCCTTGCCCATGGGTGTCCAGCAGGCACCAGGCATGCCCATCTGGGTCCCTCTACACATCACAGGCTTGGGCACTGCCCTTCCACACTTGGGGAAAATGCCCAGGCAGGTACAGGGAATCCAGGGGACCCCAGGCCCTGAGACAGACCTAACAGCTGCCATCCAGGTCACAGCTCCACAGGGCCACTTTTCTCCCCAAGGAAGGTCCCTGTCCTCTAGGTCAGGAAGGAGAGGAGGCGGCCATTTAAGCCATTTAAGGACGGAATGTCTTGTTTGGCTGGCTGGTGAAAGAGCAGAGAGCAGCAGGGGCTGGGGCGGTGGGAGGAGTGCTGGAGCTGAACTGAGCAAACAGCCTCAGGGAGGGAGGGCTGGCCCTGGAGACAGCCAGCGAGAGAGAGGGAGACGTGTCCTAAGCTCCCCAGGCCTCCTCCAGGCGCATGGCTATTTGGCAAACTTGCAATCAAGATGTCAGCCAGCACTAACAGTGGGGAAACTGAGGCAGCAAGAAGGTAGACCTGGAAGGGAATCCAGGAATTCAAAGTGCTGGAAAGGCTGTCTCTTCCCCCCCCCACCTTCCCTCCCTCTCTATCAATTCTTCCCCTGCTAAAGCCCTTGGGAGGGCCAAAAGTTCCTGCGAAGAGCTCTGACTAATAATGAGGAGGATGTGCAATGTTTATTGAGCATTTACTCTGTAACTGCCACAGTCCTAGATGCTTCACATGCATTATCTAATCTTCAGAACAACTCTACAAGAAAGTATTTTTATATTCCCCACTTTACCAATATGAAAAGGGAGGCACAGGAAAGTTAAGTAACTTGCCTAAGGCACAAAGCCCATAATTAGAAGAACCAGGATCTGAACCCAGACACTCTAGCATTTGGGTTCTAAACCATGTCACAATACTACAGATTCACTGTGGTATCAGTCCTCTGAGCTATGATGAAAGAATGGGTGCCCAGGCCTCACCCACTCATTCCATACCCCTCCCTCCATGCCTGATGTGTACCAGGTCCTGCGCTGGGGCCAGCTGCTGCCCAGGGAAGAGATCAAAGACAGCGCACTGCTCCCTCCCCCCTCAACACAGGTGCCCCGCCTGGCCTGTGCCTGTGCTCCCAGACAGAGCAAAGTTCTTGGGCCTCCCCCAGCCCCGCCCACCCCAATCCGTTACATCCTCACCTACCCAGGTCCCTAACGGTTAGGGGAGGGCGCAAGACAAGTTACCAGGAGGACAGCACAGGGCCAGGCTGAGAGTAGTCCCAAGCTAGGGAGAGGTCTGCTGCCCCTCCCAGGCCCCAGGCGGGGGTCAAAGGTCAAGTGGGACTCACCAGTGAAGGGTGGAGTCCAAGCCCTGCCCCCACCCACCTGCTCAGCCACACCTGGCCACTGCCCCCCACGTTTTTCAGGGCCTGAACTGAAAGCAGGACCACTTCCTCCCTATCCCCACAGGCAGTAGCTTCCAGTGGGGAGGGTGGGGGCATTCGTTGAGTGGATTAGAAGCCCGCTTGCTCCTCCCTCCTTGAGGACAGTCTAGGAGAAGCTAAGCACCTCCTCCCTGTCCCCAGCTTTCTCCAGCTTTCCCTAGTTGGACCAGGAGCCCACAGGAGTGTTTGTTGTGAATTCAGGGAGTTGTTGCTAAGTAAGGAAGGAGGGGGCTGGCAGGAGGGAGAGAGGCTCTGTGTGTGTGTGTGTGTGTGTGTGTGTGTGTGTGTGTGTACACACACGCACTGCGCCTAGGGGACCAGAACAGAAACCACACTATGGGGGCTGGTAACCACCCTGGGCCACCCCAGCTTTAGAGGCCAAAGCCAGGGAGGAAGAGCAAGTACTTGGGATAACCAGGGAATCATACCTTGCCCTCCAGAGTGACTGAGCTGAATCTCCCCACCTAGCACCAGTCGAACAGCACCCGGGAAAGACCTCGCTTAGGAAAGGGCTGGAACTCTCACTGGAGTCCAGCTTTAACCCTTCTGGTCCAGCCCCACCCCCACTCCCTACCGGGTCCTCAGTCAGAAGGCTTTTTGCCCACCGGGAGCCAGAGGAGACCTTCCTCCTCTGGCCAGAGGGGAATGAAAGAAGTGGGGGCAGGAAGCCAGGAGGAGGGAGCTCAGGAGACAAAAAGCCAAGCGGGAGGCTAAGCCAGGATGGTGCGGCTGCTGCGGACAGAGATGGGGAGGCTGAGAAGGACACACAGAAGCACACGGACCTCTCACCTCAGGAATAATGTGTGTCAGGCTCAGGCTCAAGGGTGTGGTCTGGGATGGGGGCTCCCTGTGAAGAAAGGGTCACAGCTAGAAGCCCCCTGCCGCCCCGCCACCACCCCAGCAATCTGTGCCCCTGCTCCTCCCATCACCCCAGCCCCAACCCCAACACACACGGCATGTAAACATGTACACACGTACACACAGACTGCAGCTCCAGGAAGTCTCTGAGCTACTCAGACACCACCCCCCAGGACTTCTGTGGATTGGCTGGGAGCCAGGTCTGACCCAGCTGCCCCGCCACACTGCTCCCCTCCCTACCCTGGAAGCAGGGAAGGAGAAGGCACTGGAAGACCTTAGAGCTCCCTTAAAGCTTGGCCCACAGGGACAGAGGAGGGGCAGAAGACTCCCAGGACCTCGCCTGAGGACCTGGGGAGGAGGGAAAGGATAGGGAGGCCCAAGGACCCCAGCTTCCAGCACTAGCCATCCTGGGGTTAGCCTGGGTCAGGGAAAAGGATGGCTACGGGTTCTACCTCCCTGTGTGGTCTCCTTGGCTACAGCACTGGTCCCCTGAAGACACAAAGTCCTGAGGACCTGGTCTGGTTGGGAGGGCCTGGGGTGAGGGACTCTGGTTTAGCAGTTCAGTAGGAGGGGGCTGGGTGAAGCTCCCACAGCAGGCGGGAGGGAGGCTGGTGGCTGGGCTCAGTTTGTACTGGGGGGTCAAAGGGGAGTTCTTTTCCGAAGAATTCTGGGAGAGACGCCAACTAGAGCAAGCTGCTAACCACCCCTCCCTCTCTCACTGCACTGGGGGGGGGGTGTCCCTGCCAACCAGACTTAACCCACTCCAGCCTGTGTTGCTCCCAGGCCCAGACTCGGGGGTTGTTGGGGAGGGGACCTCTGGCTGGGCTCAACTTTCATTTCCAAGGCTCATGAAGAACAGAGCTGTCTGCCAGCACAAGGAGGCTGGTTCCACATGGCCCCGTCTGGCACTGCCCTGCCCTACCGCCACCTGGGTGACTTTTCTGGGCTCATCTCCTGAAGGTGTCTACAATGACGTGTGTGTGCGCGTCTCAGAGACAGAGATTGAGAAATAAACTGAAAATTCCTTGCCAAGGCCCTCCCCCTATGGGTCACAGAGCACTGTACCAACCTGTGCCTCTACCCCTCCCTTCCTCCCACTGTGTTGTGGGACCAGAGGGGACCGGGGTGGGGGTACAAAAGGGACAGGTTATCCCATGTCCTCCTCCTGCTGCTGTCTCCACTGGCCCTTGACTCCTACAAACACCCCGGCCCCCGCCCTCCCCTTCCTCACTGGCACAAGTGCTTCTAGAGGAACACACGCAATTACAGCCTGGGATCCGAGAACGGGTCATAGGGAGGTATTGGGGGCTCCAGTGCCTGCATCCCACGCTGACATAACTCCACTAAGACCACCCTTGCTTTGGCCAAAACAAAACAAAAAAATGAAACACCCTAGGACTCTCTCCTTCTGTAGAACACGGTCTAGCTGCAGCAGGAGGGAATGAGATTAAACGTCAAGAAGGACTTCCCAGGATCAAGGCTACAATGGCAGCTGGCCCCACCCCAAATGCCTAGATTCCAGGGCCTTCTGTCTTCTGCTCAGGCTAGAAATATGAGTATCTTATCTTGCTTAGCTAATTGGAGAAGTTAACTTTTCTAAACCTTAAATTTGTCACCAGGCTCCCAGGTCTGATGGAATTGGCTGTTCCTTGCCCCCAGTGAAGCGAGTGACCCCATGGATGGGGGTTAACTCCCTTTCCCCAACTCTTTTCCTTTAGAGCACTGGGTCTCCACCCAGACTAACCAGCACTGCATCAGCACAAGTAGAGGGTAGACTTACTAGAGTTACCATTCACAAAAAAAAAAAAAAAAAAAAAAAGGAAAGAAGAGGGTAGACTACTGGTGTGGGGCCCCCTCCAGGTGGTGGGTATCTGTGAGGGCCAGAGGGAGAGAGCCCAGTCTTCAGGGACAGTTTATCCCAGTCTCCCCCACTTTACCGCTCTCTCTCCAAGGACCACAGAACTGCCAGAAGCCTTGGCCTCACTCTAGGAAACCTCCCTATCAAAGGGCAAAGGACTCCATGTCCCTGGGAGCTGCAGGGAGACCTGCGACTACACACCCCAGACACGTTCCCAGGGAAGAGAAAGGAGGAAAGAGAAGCAAAGCGTGCTCAGAAACGCACACACACACATCAAAGAGACTCTCCCCCAGCACACACACTTTTCAGATACCCCAGACACGGGTAGCTGAGAGACACAACTTCCAAAGACGTACATGCAAAGACATCTAAAAATAACTCCAAACTCTCCAAGAGTGGCCCCTTAAGACCCACAGAGACTCCCATATTCATAGACAGCCCAGGAGAGCTCAAGAAACACACACACACAAACACACACACACGCATCAGCCAGTCACACACACCACTGACAGAAGATATACCCACACTGGGACACAACGCAGTAGCACGTGGCCATGTGCTAGCACACAAACTCAAACACACAACCTTGCAATGCACAGCGTGAAGTCAGATTAGAGGACAATGTTCCGAAGCGCTAGTGGGGAGGAGGGGAGTCTGAGAGGGGTGGAGAAGTACTCAGGGATTTCAAAACAATCCTGGTTTCGAAATGCTGGAAATGCTGGATTCAGGGCCATTCCCAGTTGGGGGCGGGGGTGGATAGTGAGGGGGAGGGGAGGACAAGCCAGCCCAGGGCTGTCAGCCCATGGGAGGAGGAGAGGGGCTGGACAGAGGGAGTCCCAGCACCTGCGGAAGGGGGCCTAGAAAGAGACACCAAGGTTAGGAGGGGCTGGGCCCAGGGCCAAGCAGGGAGGGCCTGAGCTGCTGGGAAGGAGGCAAAGGAGAGGGTTCTGCTTTAGCCACCCATAGGAAAAGTGAGAGGGGGGTGCGGAGCCTCCTCTCCCCACAAGACTGACAGTAAGGGAGAACCCACCTGTGTCCCTTCCCCTACTCATAGGCAGCAGTGACCACCTTCGCCCCTCCAGAGTGGCACCCTGGATCCCCTTCCCTATCCACCAGCAGAACCCATCCCAAGGTGGGCCAAAAACTAGGGGGTCAGAGGGGGTGGGGGACAGCAAGGGCCTGCAGGAGTCAGGGGTCTTCCACAGGATCCAGGATGCCCCCTACTCAAGGCAGGATGGGGGGCATCCCCCTGGAAACCCAGGGCTTCCTGGGACCCTCAGGGGACTGAGGCAGTGTGACGTACACCCACACCCAGGACGTCACCCCTTCCAAGGCAGCCAGCATGCCCTTACTGCCCGCCCCTCCTCCAACCTCTAGGGAAGTAGGCAGAGCTCTCCAAGGAGGGGACGCAGGGGATATCAGTCCAGGCTGGGGGTGGGGCTCTGGAGGCCTGGCCCTGGCACCAGGCAGAGGAAATTCCAGGTCGTAACTCCAGGCTGCCTCCAGGGCCACCCATCCGAGTGACATGAAGCAGCTCAGGAGCTCTGGTGCTGTGGCCTTCCTCACCTAGCCCCTCCACTCCTGATCCTGGCCACCCAGCCCTCCAACTGACTCCAGCCCCAGCTCCGGGAGTTAAAGGACCAGACTTGGGGGAACTTAGTTCCCCTCCTCAGTCCTGGCAGGAGCTCCTACCAGGCCCATCCTAGCCCTTCTGGCCAGTCAGCCCTCTTTGCCCAGATCCCTGGGGGCAGCCCCGACAGTGTGGCTTTGGGTGGGCAGCTGTCAGGGCTGGCAGGCAGGGGCAGAGATGCTAAGCTAGAGCAGCCAGGCGCTCAACAGGTTGAGCCAGTCCCTGGAACAGCTGCCCCACCCCAGGGAGAGCGGGCCTGGCAGAGGCTCTCTGCCCGCGGCACCCAGCCTGTACCCGCTTGACTCCCACGGCTGCCCACTTTCCCACGGTGCCATCCCCCCGCCCCCTCCCCCCAGGTCAGCACTCGGGCAGTGCCCAGGGCCCTGGTACAAGGAAAGAAAGGATGCCATTTCCTTGTCACCCTGGGTGCAGAGGCTCTTGATGTGCCTTGCTACCAGCAACCCAGGAGCTCCAGAAAGAGTAAACATGACATCAGGGCAAAAAGAACCCCAGAGTGCCCCCACCTCTTTGTGGGCCTCTTCTCATCCTGGGAAGACTGGACACTCAGACACCTGGCTCCCCAGAGCTGGGGAGCTTCAGCCTGTGGTGCCAGAGGCAGTATGGGGTGTCCCCAGCTCCTCCTCTTAGACTCCTTGGACGAGGGGCTGCAGAGCTGGTGACAGTTGGCTCCCTCCACTCCTGCCAGAGCTGCTGCTGCCGGCAACCCTGGTCCTTTGCTCCCACCCCACTCCTGGGCTCCACGGAGCTCCATCCCAGCCACTACCCCCACAGCGCCCCTTTGCACAGCGTCCCCTTTAATCTAAAGCAGGTGCCAGGCGTTCCAGCCCTTGCTGAATCCACACTGCCACCCCCTAGGACTCTGCCCAGAAGGCTACTGTCCTGTCTGGTCATGGTAGTTGAGCCCCCGGCCTAGGACTCCTGCTTAAGCCAGGACCAGGAGTCGGGAGACAGGAACCTGCTAAGTGGAGTTATAGGTGCTCAATGCAGACTCAACAAGCAAGATCACTAGGTCCCAAATTGCCACTGATGCGCTAGCCCAGATTTCTGTGGTCCACCAATCCTTTTCTAGGACCTTCTGGTATCTTTCCTCTCCCTTGATTCCCCATCATCGTAGTCAGGGACTCATTCTGAGCCTTCAAAACCCATCTCCAGCCACAGGACCCCTGCTACCCCAGGCACAAGAATCACTTGGGATCCAAGATTATAGGTATTCTAACTCTCACCAGCATGCCAACCATCACGAACCCCCACGCCAACCCAAAGAGGAGCGACATGGGTAAGCAAAGAACCCCTAAAGGGAGGTGGCCCAGAAGGCTGGACTTCCAGGCCTGGTCCTCCAACGCCAAGGAGGCAGACCACCTGGGAGAGGTAGCACCTTCTTTCCCAGCACCAGACTCCTAGTCTCCCTCCCTGCCCCTCACCTTCCTCACACATTCTCACCCTGTCCTCAGGCCTCTAGCTGCAGGACCTCAGAGCTGACAGCAGGAAGACAAGGCCTGAGCATGCTCTTCCCCTGGGGCCACGAAATCATGGTCCTGACCCAGAGACCGCAGCCAAGCCTGTGCTGAGGAGCAGCAGAGGAGCTAGGCAGCCCCTGCCCAGAAGTGGCTGTTCCCTGGAGAGGCTGAGGAGATGGGGACAAGAAGGGGAGTGGAAGCCAACCCAGCCTGGAGGTCTCACTTGGACAGCTGCTCAGAGGCATCTGCAGGGTTATAGCAGATACAGAGCAGACAGCTTTCCTAGGTAAAAGAGTAAACCAAGGCTAAGGTGGGGGGCAAAATATCAAGGGGGCCTTGGAGCCCCTTTCTGAGCACTCAGACACATCTGAGCCACACTTTCCCTCCCTGGCGCAGAATTCCCCCAAACACAGACACAAACACACACCCCAAGCAGCAGACAGACAGAAAGAGAAGGGAGGGAGGGGGTGTCAGAAAAACCCGGAAGGAAGCTGGACAGACAGACAGAAGCTGATCCTGGCTTCACTGCTCCAGAAAGACACCCTCCAGACTCCCAGACTCTGAGTGGCATTCTCCTTCACAGCCTCCTCAGTCTCTCTTGAAATCAAATTCTAGCAGCCCTGGAGTAGGATCTACCCCAGCCAAGCAAGAAGCCTAAGCCTCACTTCTCTTCCCCGCATTCTTCCCAAGGGCTCCTTTGGACCAAGGCAGGGGCCACCTCCCCTTAGCAGTGCAGGGACACCTCCAAGAAACTGTGTGACTGCCCCACCCCCCAGCCAAGCCCACATCACTCAGAATCCTTGGCAGGGGAGACTCCTCAGTCACAGTCCCTGCTGCTCTTAGGCACTGCCTGAGGGCAGAGGGTGACCCCCAGCTCTCCTCAATCCCAACCCACCTCCTTCTGGAGGCTCCCATCAGCCAGGAGAAGAGTGCTGGGGAGCTGAGACCCACGGGGTTGGTGAGCCTGGGAGGGGGACTACATCTCCCAGAAGCCCCCAGGGCAGGGTTCGCTGCTCCAGCTGGCCCAAGGCCGGCCTTGTTCTCTGCGCTAGGGTGGCAGGGTCCCCTGGCTACCCCTAAGTCCTCCCCACTGTGCTCTGGGACTGCCAACCTGATTGGGAGCCTAAGAGTAGCCACCACTGACCCTGGGGGCATACCCCGCCCCCTAAACAGCCTGGGGGTGCGTGCCAGAGAGCAAGAGACAATCAGACTGTGTTCCTTCTCCCCAATTCAAACTGGCTCTCCCTCGTCCCTCCTCTGCTGGCCTGGTATGACTTTCGCCCTCGCCCCCAGCCCAGCCCTCACCTCGCGCGGGTTGGGGGTCCTCACGCCAGGCCGGAGCTGGACGCCATGACCAGGTCAGGGTCGGTGGGTGGATGGGGGTCCTCCTGCTCGCCAGTTGGAGGTGCAGAGGGGGCGGGCAGGCGGTGATCTTTTGATCCTGGACGCGTTGATTTCAATACCAGCCCGGCCGGGGAGAGGGTATCCGGGGATCGCTGGGCGCCTGGGTTCCTGCCTCCCAACCGCGGAGCATGGTCTTGGGCGCCGGGCAGCGGCGGGAGAGCGCGCACGCCCGTCCGGGCCGGGGCTCGGGGCTGGGGTCTCGGCCCCGAACCTCACGGCTCCGGCTCCTGCTCCTGCTCCTCCTCCCTTCCTTCCTTCCTTCCTTCCTTCGCCTCCTCCTTTCACTTTCCCCGAGGCCCGCGGGGACGGCGGGCGCGGGGCGGGGAGGGGGCTGTCTGGGCGCTTATTGTTGGTAGGACGCCGAGGGTCCGGGTCGCAGCCCCCGGGCGGCGCGGCGCCGGGGGACCCAGGCGTGCGGGCGTCCAGCTGGCTGGCTCCGGGCGGCGGCGGTGGTGCAGCGGCCCCGGGTCCGGGGCATGTCCGGCCACTGGCTCCGCCGCGCGCCGCCGCCTCCCCGGGCTCCCCTGCACTGCCGGAGCCTCGCTCGCCCCTCCACTCGGCTCCTCTCCCCAGCCTGAATAAGCATCGGGGCTCTCTGGCTGCCTCCTTCTGCCTTCATACCAGAGCCCAGAGAGGCCCCTGTCAAAATAAGAGCTCCCCCATCTCACTCGCCTCCTCGCTCAACCCGGCTCCCCCAGCCTCCCAGTGGTCTGACTCGGTAAGGCGCCCGGCCGGCTAGCGGGAGGCAGGTTGGCCTGGGGGCCGGGAGGGGGGCTTCTACCCTTCTCTCCTCCCCGTTCTTGAGGACTGGGGAGGAGACGCGCCAACAACATCCCAGGCTAGGGAGAGGTTTGACAGACCTACCTTCCTATCTGCACTGATTGGAAGGAATGGGAGTTGCCTGGACACACACACACACACACACACACACACACACACACACACACACACACACGGCTGAGTCCCCTCTTCATTGTACCCACCCACATCCATTATGCACTGAGCATCTCTTTATTCATCTCTTTCTCCTAGTAGATCATGAGGTTCTCGAGGACACAGACTGAATTTTTTCATCTCAATCTTCAGCAGAACAAAGTGGATGCTGAGAAAACGTTTGTGAAAGTGAAACCTTTGTCCTTTCAAAAGAACTCTCTCCTAACCTCAAAGTGTTTCTCTCTCTCTCTCTCTCTCTCTCTCACACACACATACACACACACACACACACACACACACACGACCCTATAAGACAGCAGATGCACTTTTTAAGCAAAGGAAAAAGAAATTGTGAAGCACTTTTTAAAAGGATTTCACATGTTATTTCATTGTTCACCACAAACCTTTGAGAAGGATATCATGGTTCCATTATGCAGGTGAGGAAACTGAGGTTTACATTACCTAAGGACTTATGGATACACAGCTATAAAGTGATAAGCCCAGGACTAGAATTTGAGTCTCTTTATCCTAAGGCACTAGTATCCTGCTGGCCCCATCCACTCAGAATTAATAGCAACAAGTGACAAGCATTGACTGCTTCAAAAAGGAAAGTCACTAGCAAGCCTGCTTGCTCCTGCAATATGTTTCCTCTGCCCTTTCCCCTGGCCCTCCTAACAGAGGGTCCCCAGATAGCTGTAGCCCTCACCGATCTCCCTCTCTTCTGACCACCTATCATGTCTATACCATCCAACTGAGTACTTTCTTCTATCTTTTATCTTGTTTCTCCTGTATGTATGTCTGGTTGCCCCAAAAGATTCCTGAAGGCCCAGACCATGCCTTCTAGCCTCTAGCCCACAACACTCAAGTGCTAGATGGGTTCATTGTAGGACTTCAGTAAATACTCACTTGATGAGTTAATGGTGCCAGCAGCAGGGCACTGGGCACGGTCTGGGGAAGCACAGGTAGAGGGGGGTACAAACCCTGAAAGTAACATCATGACCCCTTTTGTGTGCCACCACAGTTTACAAAGCACTTTCATGCACATTATCTCATGACCATGCTTTGATCCAAACAACAAAACCTTCCCAAGTGCCTGCTAACTGCTGTGCCAAGCACTGTGCTAGGTTAGAGGTTCAATCATCACAATCCTGTGAAGTAGGTTTTATCCTCATTTAACGGAAAAAAAGCTGAAGCCCAAAGAGGCTTCGGGTGTGAAAGATCCCAGCACCTAGAATAGTACCTGACCCATAGGAATAGGGTTTAATTTCTTCTCGGCGTGGATGTGGAGAGATAGGAACACTCATACACTGCTGGTGGGACTGCACACTAGTACAACCTCTATGAAAAGTGGTATGGAGATAATTCAAACAACTAAAAGTAGAACTGCCATTTGATCCAGCATTCCCCTGACTGGGGGATCCCCTGACTGTATTTACCCAAAAAAGAAAAAGACATTCTATAAAAAAGACATCTGCACTAGAATGTTTGTAGCAGCACAATTCACAATTGAAAAGATGTGGAAACAACCCAAGTGCCCATTAATACATGAGTGGATTGATAAAATGTGGTATATGTATCCCATGGAGTACTACTCAGCCATAAAAAATGGTGAACTAATAACTCTTGAATTAACCTGGGTGGAACTGGAGACCATTCTTCTAAGTGAAGTATCACAAGAATGGAAAAACAAACACCACCTGTACCCACCATTAAATTGGAACTAATCAATCAATACTTATGTGCACATATGGAAACAACATTCATCGGAAATCAAGCAGGTGGGAGGGAGGACGAGGGGATGGGTAAATCTGCACCTAACGGGTACAGTAACTTTGACTCAAACTGTAAAAAAGCAATTTGTGTAACCAAAACGTTTGTACCCCCATAATATTCTGAAATTAAAAAAAAATTCTTCTCTCCAGGAGGGCATAATATGAGCCCCAGTTCTCAAACAAGATATTTGTTAGAAGGGTCCACACTATTTATGTGGCTCAGTCCCCCGTTACCTCTATGACAAGCCACATGTGCTTGTTATGATTCGTTTGGCATAATTTCAAGTTCATAGGAGGTCCAGAAAACAATGTGTGTAGGGCTGAATGATGGCTGTGTTGCAAGGAGTCTCTTAAATGTGGCACACAGTAAAGTTCAAGAGTGTTCGGCATGTCCTGTGGAGTAGCCATGTGGAGCGCTCCCCTGGGTGGGGCTGTGACTCATTCCCCCAGCGTAGGTTCCAGGTTGGGATGCGGAGCCGAGGAGCTCGGGGCAGCCACGAGTTCTGGGTGGAACCCTGGAGTGCGCGAGGAGGAAAGGAGAGAAGCTGGCTGCCCACTGCTGGAATCGAGCGGCTCCCTCTACTGGCAAACTCGGGGAACCACCGTGTTTCCGTGTATCTGTGTGTCACTGTGTCACAAGGGGTGTCACAGGTGTGTCAGTGCGTGTCACTGTCGGAGTTTGCAGGTGGAAGTACCGGCATGGGTATGAGCGTGCGAGGGGGCCTGTTTGTGGCGCAGCGTGGGTGTCACAGCGCCACGCGGGGCTGCTTCTGGAAATACAGGGTGTACACACGCCACGTCTTGTAATACAATTTACTTTTGAGTTAGGGTTGGGGGGCGGTGCCAGGGCTGCTGATTCTCTGAGATTAGGCACCCTGTTCCTGGGTTTACTAGGACAAAAGGATCCTCCAGCCGGTACTCCTCACCGACCGGGGCACTAGCCGGAGAAGGTGGGAGGGGTTCAGCCCAGTAGAACGGTTTCTGAGAAGGAACTCTATCCCCTAAGGCAACTAGGGACCCAAGAAAGGGTTAACTTTGAGCCCCACAGTGACTTCAATCATTGGCTCAGGGCACTGTCAGTCAGAGGTCTGGGGGCGGGGTTTTCGGGGCTGCAGTCGGACTGCCCAGCGCCCCTCACTTGCCCCTCGACCCCCACATCATTGCATTGCTTGGCTGCGCCCACACCCCCATCTTGATGGCGACACCTTCCTGGGCCCTGGAGGAGGAGCGGATCCGGGCATCCTGCTTCCCCACTCACTCCAGCTGCCTGGCTTCCTGATAGATGGTGATTATTATATAATAGACTTGCTGGACAGAACGGTGCCAGCGCTCGGAACACTTTGCCCCGTCTTCGAAGCCTGCCCCAGGGCCTGGCACCTGCCGCACAGAGCCTGCTGTCCAGTTCTGCCGGCGCCCCGAGCACTACGTCCATCCCGGGGTGGGAGACGCCAGGGCTACCCTGGGGTCATGTCCTGGGATGGGGTCGGCGCCCTGCAGGTCTCAGGGTCGGCCTGAGGAGTGTGGCTCTACCAGCGCCTCTCAAGGATTGTGAGACTCACTTGGCCCCCCTCCAACTTGAACTTGGAACTTGGGAGCCAGTAGAGGCGGGGCTAGGGGGCGCAGGGGCCAGGGTCAGAAAGGGGAAGGAGTTTAGCAAAGGTGCGGGGGCGGGAAACCGGAGGCTGGGAGAGGGGGCCGGCAGGGGCAGAGGGGAGGGACTCTTATCCTGACAGGGCTCCCGCCTTCCCCGACTGGAGGGTTTGGAAAAACTGAGCAGGCAGCCAAGGCTTGGCTGGAAATCCTGCAGCCCACCCTCCTGGGGACACAAAGCTGGAGGGCGGGGGCAGGGCTAGGGAAGAGAGCACGACCCCGGGGAGGGCAGGGCCTCTTTTGGGGCTGGGGGCCCAGGGGCCAGGTCCCTGGGGAGGGGGTTCCTGGCGCTGTCTCCCTGCAGTCTGCTTCCCCCTTCTCCTTCTCTGCCCCCTCCGCTTCCCCCTCCTCCCCCTCCCCGGCTCCAGTCTTGCAGATTGCGGGCAGACTTAACTCCTTGCGTGCCAGCCCGATGGACTCTGAGTGGTGACGCCGTAAGGGAAGGAAGGAGGGAGGGACTCCGGACCCCACTCCTACGCACCGTTTAACACTCTGTGGCCCGGAACGCAATCCCGGAACTCGAGCTGGTCAGATCTCTGAAAGGCTCTCTGGTTCTAGAGGAGCAACACGCAAAACAGGGCACCTGAGCGTTACAGAATACAGTCCGGTCTCTGGCCCAATCTTCGCTGTCTACCCTCCCCACCCACCCCCATCTTCTGTGTCTCTCCCTCTACTCTTTGGCCCTCCCTCCCACCCCAGGCTCACCCCCACACCCACGTTGCAGCCAAGGCCCTTGCCAGATAGAAGGCTGCGGGGAGCCCGGAAGTCTGGGTTCGGTAGCTGCCTCAGCATTCTGTATATCCCGCCTCTGAGGCCCAGCGCAGGTGACCACAGCCCCTATCTCCAGAGGGGCTCCTTCACCCACCCGAGGGGCTAGCTACCCAACTGAGGCAGGGAATGCTAGCCTTTCACAGCTCCAGCTAGGACAGGGACGTGAGTAGCTGGAAACCCTGACTTCACCTCTACCCTAGCCCCTCCCCTAGCCAACAGTGCCTCCCCTGTCAGATTTGCCCCCCCAGTTCTGCTGTAAGTGCCTCTGCCTGAGGGAGCTACCGCAAACTAGGCAGGAAGGGGTTAACGGAGCTACCGGGCTCTACGTGGGAGCCAGGTGAGGCACCGCCCATCTTGGCCTTCAGGTGTGTGTGGGTGGGGAAGGGAAGGGACACAGACCTTAAGGGCCGCTTTTTTTTTGCCCCCTGGTGGCCAGATCTGGCTTAGCAGCCGCTGGCAAAAATAAGCTCACGTGGGGATTCGCGGAAGAAAGACGATGGTGACAGTGGAGTGCTCCTCTTTCGGGAACAGCACCTTCCGAAGGAAAGAGATCCTTCTGGGAAGGCTGGTGGAAGGAGGGAGCTTCCACAGTCCCTGCCTCACCATCCGCACTCACAGGCTGCCTCAGCCATTTCCAACCAGATCCTTGCCCTAGGGACTCTACTTGTGGGTCCCAAGTGCCCAAGACACCTGGTCCTCGCAGAGTCTCCATATAATAGAAGGGGTCAGTAGGAGGACGCTGCCTTCCCTTGTTTTCTTTCTGTGCCCCAGGCCTTCCCAGAGCTCCCATTCCCTCCAGATCCCAGTGTCAAACACAAACATCTAGCTAGGCTTCAAAGTTTCTGCCAGCTACCCACCTTCCTCTCAAACAAACCTTTACCTTCTCTCCCCCCCAGCCAAGCTGCCTTCTGGCTTTCTCCCCATAAAGAGACCCCACTTGAGGGATTCTAGGTGCTCACAACCACTTCCTCTTATCCTCAGCATGGCTGAGACCTTTCCTTCCGTCTACCCAGAAGCCCTCCCAGGTTAGCAAAGCCAGTAAGCTTGAGGGGCTCCTTCCCACCCCCTGTGCTTTCAGCTGTCTTACTTTTCTCCCCCTCTTCATTTCCTGCTACTTTCTATCCAAGACTTCCTTTTGCATAGGCAGTTCGCCCTGCTAGGGACAATTCTGTCCTCCTTGTAAGCTGTGATACTTGACTCAACATTTGACTTTTTTGGCGGGCACTGTGACGTGTGCCTGTAGTCCAGCTACTCTAGAGGCTGAGGCAGCAGGATCACTTGAGCCCAGGAGTTCTGGGCTGTCATGTGCTATGCTGGGTGTCCTTAGGTATCCGCACTAAGTTCAGCATCAATATATGGTAACCTCCTGGGAGCAAGGGCCCACCAGGTTGCCTAAGAAGGAGTGAACCGGCCCAGGCCAAAAATGGAGCAGAGAAGTCAAAACTCTCATGCTGATCAGTATAGGATCATGCCTTTGAATAGCCACTGCGTATCACCAGCCTGGGCAACAGAGACACTATCTCTTTTTAAAAAATTGCCTTTTTCTAAGGGAATCCTTCTCTGATCAACCCCACCTACTTATTCATTCAGCAGATATTTATTGAGGACCTACTATGTGCCAGGCACTGGACTAGACACCAGGTATGTGTTGGTGATAAGATAGATGTGGCCCTTGCCCTAACACAGCCTGGTCAGGGTCAAGTGAACAGGCTATTTTGATTCAGTGTGATGAGGGCTTGGGGCATGCTTAGGAGAGATAGATACCTACCATGAACTTGAGAGTCTGGGAAAGTTTCCTGCAGGGACCGACACCTGAGCTGAGACTTCCAGCTTCAGGTATGGTTCTATCCAGGCAAACAGGGCATCTCACTGGAGGTCTGAAGATAGAATAGGATCCCAGCAAGGGAGCTCCACCAGATTTTACGAGAGCCTTCTAAGACTTGCATTCTCAAACAACCCATTTCTACTTCTCCAAGTCCTAAAAGAAAGAAGACTGGCCTGAGAGTCCAAAGTCCAGGACCTTGGCCTAGTCACTCCTGTCTCTGGGCCTCAGTTTCTCCGAATGTAAAACAAGAGGGTGGGGTGAATTTATCTCCAAGTTCTTCTTTATCCTGAAGACAGTGATTGAATAGCAGGCTTGTTGAAAGAAAAACACCACAGGGGGAGGGGTAGAAGTTAAAACGAATAAAGAAACAAACAAATAAATAAGAGAGAAAAATACTCACTTAGCTCTGATCTGCTTGGGGTGAGCAGAGTTCATAAACCCAGGAGCGGCTCTCAGAGGCAGGGCCCCAGAGAAAGCCACGGCCAGTCACCTCCTGTTTCTTGCTGCCCAGTTGGTCTGGCAATTCTAAGTCCTGGGAACATTTAATTCTTGCCATTAACTGAAGGCAAGAGCCTTCTGAGATTGTTGCTGGGAGTGGAGAGCATTGGAGGAGCACTCGCAGAATATATTTAATTACTGCATTAATTTGCTCTTACACATAGCACTATAGGACTGTTATTTTTAAGAGATGGAATGTTCTCAGGTGAGGAAACAGAGTAGTGAGGGCCCAGAGTGGTGAAAGGACTTTGCCTAAACTCACATGGCTAGGGAATGGTAGCTGGAAGAGGTACTCGGGCCTCCTAATTCCCCACCCAGACTCTTTCCACGACACCACTGCAAGTGCTTGTTTCCAACTTTCCACTGGACTTCTTCCTGTGTCTGGCTCATTTCCCTGTGAGGCCATAAGATCTGGGAAGGCAGGCTTGGCCTCCTTATCTGGACATCCCCCAGAGCCTGGAGGGGTGCTCTGAACCCGCCCTTCCCCAGCCCCCCTTTTCTCTCTCATCATGACCCTATTTATATTTATGTGGCGCTCTTACTCATTCTAAAAAGGCATCCCTGGATTGTGGACAAAGCCCTGGAGCAGGCATAGACCCAGTCCCAGCCAGACCTAAATCTGCTCTGTGACTTCAAGCAAACTGATTAACTTCCCTGGGCCTCATGTTCTTCATCTGTCAAGACCCACAACCTACTCTAATTCCGAGAGCATTTGTAATTCCACACCTGAAATCTCAGATCAGGAAGTGTTTTTTAAAGAGAGGAAATAAGCCTCATGTTTCTGTCCTCCTGCGGGATCCTGCGGGTCCTCAGGACCACCTCTGCTCTATCCGCAGGGGCTGGAGTGCTGCTTACTGGAGCACCTATGCCCTGTCCCCTGGCACATGCTGGGGTCCTGTGAAAATGACAGGGCATGTAAAGTGAATACATCCCGGGACCCTGCAACCCAAATACCAACAATAATTTCAAGAAGGAATTCCAAATTTTATACGCATCTCTTGAAGGTGCTCCAACCTTCATAACCTACAGCAACACTTGTTTTTTTGTTTTGTTTTGTTTTAATTTTTTTTTAAAGGCTGGTCAAGTGAAGCAGTGGGAATGCAAAGCTTGTTACAATTTCCTTTCCTCTGCTGTTCTGCTACACCTCGCAGCAGTTAGAGTCACTCTGCAAACCCCGGATCAGCCCCTCTCTGTTCTCTGTGGTCAAAAGAACTTTTCTGCCTCTCTTATTATGTGGATTGAAGTAGCCAGCTCAGGTTTCATTATTTTCCTTTTTCTGCATCCATTTCTCAGATGCTCCCTAACACACAAGCAAGTTGCCCTCCTCCTGCCTCCCCAGTCTTATCTGTCACCTCCTATCCTCTCAGTTCTGCGTCACAAAAGCCCTGGGTCAGAGCAGGCCAAGACAAGATTTCCAGCAACAGGAGAGGGATAAAATTATCTTGCGGGCTGGGAACTGTCAATGATTAAGTTTTTCTCCTGTAATAAATAATACAGGTACCCCGTATCAAGGGGCTTGTGAGACGGAGACAAAGAGAAAAATAAGAGATGCTAAATAATTAAAAGATGTGAAGTTTATGCAGTCAGTGCAGGTTGCATCCTCAGGTAAACCTGGTAGAGAAAGAGGACACTAACTTGGGCCTGGAAGGACAGGCCAGGTACAGGGGTGCGCAGAGGGCTCGGTGAGAATCACAGAAAGAGCAAAAGCAGAAGGAATCACAGTTCCTTTTTTTTTTTTTTTTTTTTTTGAGACAGAGTCTCACTCTCTTGCCTGTGGTGAGTGCCGTGGCGTCAGCCTAGCTCACAGCCACCTCAAACTCCTGGGCTCAAGCAATCCTTCTGCCTCAGCCTCCCGAGTAGCTGGGACTACAGACATGTACCACTATGCCCGGCTAATTTTTTCTATATATACTTTTAGCTGTTCAATTAATTTCTTACTATTTTTGGTAGAGACTGGGGTCTCGCTCTTGCTCAGGCTGGTCTCAAACTCCTGAGCTCAAACAATCCGCCCGCCTCGGCCTCCCAGAGTGCTAGGATTACAGGCTTGAGCCACCACACCCGGCCCAGAATCACAGTTCTTGACGGGAATGGATCTCAAAGACAACGACCTAGTTCAAATTCTTTCTGATGCTCACCTCCCTGCCAATATCTCTGGCAAGTGGTGCATCAGCATCTTCTTGAACACCTCTAGTAATAGGCAGCTCACTACCTTCCAAGGCAGCCCATTCCATTTAGGGACATCTGTTTTTCCTTCCTCTGAGCTGAACTCTTATCTCCCAGTCGTCTCCACTGTACTGAACTTCACTTTGAGCTAAACTCTTACCTTCTGGTAGTCCACGGACTACTACCTTGTGGGGTCACACAATGTAAGTCTAATTGTTCCTCCCCGTGACAGCCCTTCAAATATTTGAGCTTTAGTGACTCCTCACTCTTCTCTTCTTTGGCCTAAACTCTCCCAGGTCCCTAAACAAATTACTCTCCTGATGACACCTGACCAACTTATGACTAAAGCAGGACTATCTGTCCTCTCTTTTATTCCAAATACTGTATCTCCAATAATATAATTTAAATTGAATTCACTCTTGGCAGCCATGTTGTGCTGATGACTCAGACGGAAATTACTAAAATCCCTGATTCTTTTTTACCTGAACTGTTTTGAAGCCGTGTCTGGCCCATTTGCGTTGCTTAGGTCTTACAGAGACCTCTGATCATTTTATCTTGCTAGGTTTACCTTCCATCCTAGCCATGCACATGATTTTTGGATCCTTATCCTGTCTTTCAATGTTTACTATCCCTCCAGGCTTCTATCTGTGAAATGTGATACTAGATTTTCTATTTCTATTAACAGAAACATTTAACTAGACAGAGATGAAGACAAAACCCTAAAGCACACAAATAAACGTTCTTCTGGTTGATACCAATCCATGTCACGTGGAGAAGTAGCAAGATGCGTGGTTCTGCAGGTGGGATGGAGTCAGATGGTGAGCCTCAAAAGCCTAATGAAAGAACGAGAACGTAGGAAGGCTCAGAAGGTGTTTGAGTGTAACGGTCATGGGGGGAGCAATCTGGTATAGCAAAAAACAAAACAAAGCACTGACTTTGGAACTCTGCAGATCTGGATTTGAATTCCAGCTCCATTGGCACTAGGTGGAGAACTTTGGGCAAACTAACCACTGTGAGCACCAAAAATGGGATAATAAAATTAATGATAATAATAACAAAATGGGATATAAAATGGGATAATACCTACTTTCTATATTATTGTGAAGATGAAACGAGATAACATAAATGAAGAGCCTAGTACATAATAGGTACTTAAGAAATGAAGGAGAGGAGGAGGAGAAGAAGAAAGCCATGCTTAAGACACGTCTGCTTTCTGAAGAGGAACTGCATTTGTGCTAGGTCCAAGTGGGAAGTCCACCTCTGAGGCTATTGCGAGGGCCTAGAATGACCTACTAGGCACTTAGTCTAAGGTGATATATATGGAATGGCAAAGGGACAGAAGCAGACATTATCAAAAGGAGGACTGGGCCAGGCGCGGTGGCTCACGTCTGTAATCCTAGCTCTCTGGGAGGCCGAGGCGGGCGGATTGTTTGAGCTCAGGAGTTCGAGACCAGCCTGAGCAAGAGCGAGACCCCGTCTCTACTAAAATTAGAAAGCAATTAATGGGACAACTAAAAGTATATAGAAAAAATTAGCCGGGCATGGTGGCTCATGCCTGTAGTCCCAGCTACTCGGGAGGCTGAGGCAGTAGGATCGCTTGAGCCCAGGAGTTTGAGGTTGCTGTGAGCTAGGCTGACGCCACGGCACTCACTCTAGCCCAGGCAACACAGTGAGACTCTGTCTCAAAAAAAAAAAAAAGGAGGACTGATACACCTTGGACTCTAGCTAGGTATGGAGGACAACAGAGAGGAGTCACAGATAATACCAAGGTTTTTACACTGAGGAGGGAGGTACAAAGAAGGTTGATGGCCTGGGGAAGACGGTTCATTCCTAGAGTGGTTGAATTAGGCATGACTAGTCGGACACCCAGTGGGTACGACCAGTGAGGAGGTGGAGAGATTTGATTAGAACTTTGGAAGGAGAGAAATCAGAGCCAAAGTTAGATTTTTGGAAAGCACCCCATGCTGGTGGTAGCTGTAGGCATTGGGTGAGGTCTCTGAAGGTGAGTTAGGAAATGAACTAAGGACAGTGCCCTGCGGGACACCCCAGAACCATACCAGTTCTGACTTAGGACTGGAAAAGAAATTGCCCAATACTGCTTTCCCTCCACACCATTCTCTGCCCCCTGGTCAGAGTTGAACAGATCAACCCATGCTGACACCCACCCACCCACTGAGTCACTGAAGGCAGACCTCTGTCCTGAGCCCACTGGGATCCAAACCCTGTCCTTCCAGGACTCTCCGCTTCTCTGTCCTGATATTGGAAGGGACACAAGTTCTCATCTAACCAACAGACCCCAGCTTGTTGCTACAATTGTGGACTTGAAAAGGGAGAGACAGGAGGGAAGCTGCAGAGAGAGATCTGGGCAGAGGAAGGCAGGGACCTATTAAGGAAGAGCAAGAGAGAAGCAGCTAGGGATAAAGGTGCATGGGCAAGTGCAGTGAGTGCGTAGCAAGGCAGACTGATACAGGGGGAGAAAAGAGGTTTAAGGAGGGGGCAGAAAGATATGCAGAGAAGCTGATGAAGTGCAACTGAGAACACTGTTGCCATGGCGATGGGTCCAGAGGAGGGCGTAGGAATATAAATCTGATTATGAGTTGGGGGAGTCTGTGTGTGCTGGGGGGTGTTCAAGACCCAGAGGCAGTACCCACATGCCAAGCCATCCCCACCAGACCTTCTACCCAGGAGGAACACCTTCCCCAGAGGTCTACCCCAGGCCAGACCAAGGAATGCAGTGAGCAGAAACATTGGAGGGGCCCAGCGCTCCCTCCTTCCTCTTCCCCATGAGATGCAACGGAATAGAGCTGCACTCCCACCCCCAAAGCACCCCATTGCCTCTTGGAGAGCTCTCTCCATGGACCCAGTTTCTCTCATTCTACCTCTTTGTCCAAGCCCCAAAGAAGAGAGAGGGAGGGAAGTTGTTCTAAGCACCTACCATGTGCCAAACAGTGTTGGGCACTTCACGCCTTGTTTCCTTTAGTCCTCACCAGGGCTCTGTGAGGTCAGTATTACCTACCTCCTCCATTTATAGACAGGAGACAGATCAAGGTCACAAGCTGGAAGTTGGGGGGGGTGGCGCAGCCCTGGCCCACCCAGCTGCCCTCCAGCCCATTCATTCTCCTCCAAGCCCTCAGCCTGCCTCCTGTGGCCTGGTTGTTCCTGCGCCCCTAGAGCCTGGTGGGCCTAGGGGGACCGCTCTGGGATGGACTAGTGTGAGGCTCCTACTTCACTCTTGGAGATGAAGTGAAACGGGGAAACTCAGGCAAATGAGCCACAGCCAGGGAGACTCTGGGTGAGCGGGAGGCCCTGGGGGTGCTGAGCTCAGGGCTGGGGAAGCAGGGAGGAAGGGCTGAGGTCAGAGGCCCCGTGGGGGTAGGGGAAGCTCCGAGGCAGGGCCATTTCCGCAGAGCTGAGGAGAAACTCCCAGGTGGGCCACGTGGGGAGCTGGGGAAATGGCAGCACTCTGCAAATCTGCAAGTCTGGCTGGCGAGGGAGGGTGACAGGGCTTGGTATTTGCCTGCAGGTCCCTGCAAGTGGAAGTGGCTGGAGGGAAGAAAGAGGAGGGAGCATTCCCTCCTTCACGCTCCCTTCGGGCTTCTGTACAAATAACAGTTTTGCAAAGGGCAGGTATCTGATGTGCATATCAAGCAGGGCCTGGGGAGGTGGCTCAGGCCAAGAGTTCAGAGCTGGGATTCTGAAACATTCCAGCCCCTCCCCTCACACCTTGCTGCTCCTCCTGGCGGCCACCTTGAAATCTCTCTGTTCTCTCAGGGGACTGGCTTGAGCTACACCCTAACCCAGAAGTCCCTGTTGCTGGGTGAGGGGTCACAAATGCCTGGACCCTGAGAAGAGTTAAAGGTCACAACGCTGCTGGGTCCTTTGGCTGCTGGACTGGAGATCCCAGGTCTCGTCCCCCCCACCCCTCTAGAGAGAGCTGAGCTAGAGCTCCTTCCTCCCCAGGCCTGCAGGAAGTGTGCTCCAGGACCAGCTCACTCCCGCGGCTTCCAACTCCTCCACACGGCACCCTGTATCTGCGAAGGCCCTCCTCCTTCTCCCCTGCCCCCAGAGATTCTTCCATGCACAGCTCAAGGAGGACCCCGGTAGGAGCCAAAGGAGTGTGAGGGGCTGGGAGAGAGGAAGGTCCTTCCGTCTCTTTCTCCCTCTCCTGCCCTCCCCGGGCTGCCCAGTCTCAGCCTTTCACTAAGTCCTGGCCCCAGCGCCACGCAGCCATGTAGTCCTTCCACGTCCTGTTGCCCAGCCCAGGCCCACGCATTCACACCCTCCAGCTGGAACAGATCGCCAATGATTCCTGCTCGCCACGTCCAAGGAGCACATTTCAAATCTCTTGTTATCCGCGGTCCTGATGCCGCTAAACCCGCCTCCCGCTAATAGCATGGGGCCTCTGGGATACCGCTCGCTCCTGGCTCTTTGGGTTTTTCCTTTAGGGAAGCTTCTTGGTCTCCTTTGCGGGCTCTTCCTTTGTCCATACATGCCTGGATTCCCCAGGCTCTGTCCTTGACCTTGTCTTCTCAGTCCAGCACTCTTCTCCAGAGCTTCGGCTGTCATGCCTGTGCTGGCAACCTCTTCTGCGCTCCAGACCATGCGTCCGACCCCCTTTCACATACCTTCACCCGGGGGTCCTTCGGGCACCTCAGCTAAGTAGGTTCAAAACTGAAATATCTCCACCCCAGCCCCTCCCCATAGTCCGTTCCGCCCACCTGCTCTGTGCTGCCCAGCTAGTGATGGTGCTGTCCTCCACCCTGCTGCCCAGGCCAGGACCGGGCGGCATCCTCCTTAGTTCTGCTCCTCCCCCTCCACAGCCCTCCCAGGCAAACAGGCCCTCTTCATTTTGCCCTCTCCCTAAATCTCCTCTTCTATCATCTTTTGCCTAGAATCTCATCTCAACAGCCTCTGAAATGTCTCAGCTGTTCATCTAACACAATCTCTACATTGCAGCAAGAGCCATCTTTATAAAATACAAATTCGATCATCACATTCTCCAGTTTAAAACCCTACAAGGGCTTCTTTTTATCCTTAGGATCAAAATTAAAATTTCTTAAAGGGACTTTAAAAACCCTTCAGGCTGGGCACAGTGGCTCACACCTGTAATCCCAGCACTTTGGGAGACTGAGGAGGGAGGATCTCTTGAGGCCAGCAGTTCCAGAGCAGGCTGGGCAACATAGTGAGACCCCATCTCTATAAAAAATATAAAATTTAGCCAGGCATGGTGGCATGTGCCTATAGTCCCAGCTACTCAGGAGGCTGAGGCAAGAGGATCTCTTGAGCCCAGGAAATCAAGGCTGTAGTGAGCTATGATTGTGCTACTACACTCTAGCCTAGGTGACAGAGTTAGACTCTGTCTCTAAAAAAATCAGAAGCCCTTCATCTGGTCCTAGCTACTTCTCCAGTGACTCCCAAGTTCCGCTCTAACCCTGCAGTGGGCCCGTTGCTGACCCTGAGCCTTTGCAGTTCTCTCAGCCTAGAACAATCTTCCCTCCCGCTTCACCCTGCTCACCCCTACTCAACTTTTGGGTCTCCAGTAATTCATCACTTCCTCCAGCAGGCCCTTCCAGACTACCCAGCTCATGTGCTGTCCCTTTGGTGAGGAGCCTCTTTGACAAGTTATTTAACTTCTCTGTGCCTTAGTATCCTCTGTAATAAAATGAGGATAATGACAGTACCTACCTCACAGAGCTTGTCATAGAGATTAAACAAGAAAATGTCTGTAAAGGATTTAGCACAGGGCCTGGCAGGTAAGCGCTCAGTAAGTAATAGCTGTTATTATTGGTTCTTCTATTAAAATCCTGATGTCACATAATAGTGGACCCTTCTCCGCATGTCCCACGAGACTGTAATGTCAGTGAGAGCAATGTCTTACTCACCAAGGAATGTCCAGTGCTTAGCACGGTGACTGGCCCAAAAGCATTTAATAAACATTTATTGAATAAATTAATTCATGTCACTTTGGTCTGTCGTTATTTCTTGTATGGATTAGCTGTCCTTGAGGCCTGAGGACAGACTTGATTATCCCCAAATCAAGCCTTCACCTACTCTTAGAGTTTAGAGTAATCTTTCTATAAGGGAACTTAATTATCACTTTCCTGCTTAAATCCCATCAGAGGCTCCTCGTGTCTGCAGAGACATGTGGGCCAGGCCTTTCCAGGGCGATTGCTCCTTCGCCTCTCCCACCCCCACCCCATTCCATTGCAATCCCTCCTTCCCAGGGCTCTGCTGGCTGGCTACACTGAGACCCTTGCTGCTCCTAGAACCCTCCAGCTGCTCTGTCCTCAGCCCCAAATATCCCCCCTTCTTGCTCGCCCAGCAAAAAACCCACTCCCCTCCCAACACCCTGTCCCAGGTGGCACAACCTGGGGGCCATCTGATGGCAATGCTGGCCTTGAAAATGCATTTTTATAATGTATATTAGTTGCAAATTTGAATATAAGGGCATGTAGCCTAAAAATCCAGATTTCCGTCTCTTAGAAAAATGAGGAGGGGTGGCCACACCAGGTCCTCCTTTCTGCAAGACAACATTTCTAGAGCTGTGTGTTGGTGGGGGCGCCTTTAGACAGAGCTCGTGCTGATATACTCTCTCCAGCTGGCCTCACAACTGGAGGCAACTGGGTCCGCTGCCCCTGCCACGACCTCACAATATTTTGATCCACTCATCTGCAGTGAGGACCTTGGCTTCCTCTCCTCAACAGCCACCTGGTTGGCCACCACTCGTGTCCTGTCCCCTTCCACACATTGCTGCTCTTCCACGTCTCTCCCACCTTCCTTCTGCCCTGACCTCACCGCAAACCCCATCCCTCCGTGGCCCTCTCTCACACCTGTCACTCCTGTCCGTGGCTTGCCTGGCTCTTACTCTCCAGCCCTTCACTCTTGGCAATACTCTCACGATTCCATGCCTTGAGAACCCCAACCCTAAGTCAAACAACCTCACAGTTTTATCATTTCTTCACTCAAGCTGTTGAGTAATTTGAACAACTCCCCAGTCTGTCAAGGTAGGTATGATAACTATCACATCATTTACTGATTTTAAGTGTCAACTTAGCTAGGCCACGGTGCCCAGGTATTTGGTCAAATGTTCTGGATCTTTCTGTGAAAGTGATTTTTGGATGAGATTAAGATTTAAATAGGTGGATTTTTTTTTTTTGAGACAGAGTCTCACTTTGTTGCCCTGGCTAGAGTGAGTGCCATGGTGTCAGCCTAGCTCACAGCAACCTCAGACTCCTGGGCTCAAGCAATCCTACTGCCTCAGCCTCCCAAGTAGCTGGAACTACAGGCATGCGCCACCATGCCCGGCTAATTTTTTTTTCCCTATATATTTTTAGCTGTCCAATTAATTTCTTTCTATTTTTGGTAGAGACGGGATCTTGCTCTTGCTCAGGCTGGTCTCGAACTCCTGAGCTCAAACAATCCGCCCGCCTCGCCCTCCCAGAGTGCTTGGATTACAGGTGTGAGCCACCCTGCCCGGCCTTAAATAGGTGGATTTTGAGTAAAGCAGATTATCCTCCATAACATGGGTGGGCCACATCCAATCAGTTGAAGGCTCTACTAGAACAAAGACTTACTTCTCCAGAGAAAGAAGGAATTTTGCCAGCAAACTGCCTTTGGACTTGAACTGCAACTCTTTCCTGAGTCTCTAGCTATCAGATTTTGGACTTGCCAAGCCCCCACGATGGCATGAGCCAATTCCTTAAAATAAATCTCTCTGCATATACACATCCTGCTGGCTCTGTTTCTCTGCAGAACCCTGACTAATACAGTCAGTGCCCCTGCAGACCAGCGGGGCCATCACCACCAAACGCAACCTTCCTCGAGGCTCTTTGTGCTGCACCCTCTTCCCACGGTAGCTATTTCACACTCTTGCCCCTCTTCAGCTACCAAACCCTCTCCCCCCTGAATTTGCTATTTTAAAGAAAAAAGCAGAGGCCTCTGAGAGGGAGCTCCCTTAACTAATTTCTTCCATCTCCCTGCCTTTCCTATCCCAACCCCCTAAAAGAGAGCATTTTTCTTTTTTTTTGAGACAGAGTCTCACTCTGTCATCTGGGCTAGAGTGCGGTGGTGTCAGCCTAGCTCACAGCAACCTCAAACTCCTGGGATCAAACGATCCTCCTGCCTCAGCCTCCTGAGTGGCTAGGACTATAGGTGCAAGCCCCCATGTTCGGCTAATTTTTTCTATTTTTTTTTTTAGTTGCCGGGCTAAGATTTTTTCTATTTTTAGTAGAGATGGGGTCTTGCTCTTGCTCAGATTGTTCTAGAACTCCTGACCTCAAGCGATTCTCCCGCCTTGGCCTCCCTGAGAGCTGGGACTACAGGCGTGAGCCACCACGCCTGGCCAAAAACAGCATTTTTCTGCATCATTGTCCTGGTTCTCCTCTGTGCTGGGAAATGTCACTCCTATGGCCAAAGGCTAAGACCTCCACCTCTGATCTGAACCCCAATTTCTTCCTCTTTCAGAAGCTTCTCCAAGACATTTGTATTAGTTATCTATTACTCCATACAAAATTACCCAAATTTTAGTGGCTTATAAAAATGAACATTTATTCTGAGAGTCAGGCATCTGGGAGAGACTTAGCTGGGTGATTTCGGCTCAGAGTGTCTCATAAGCTGCAGTAAAGATGTCCACCTGGGCCACAGTCATCCGAAGGCTTTCCTAGGGCTGGATGATCTGTTTCCAAGCTTGCTCATTCACATACCTATTTCCTGGAAGTCTTAGTTCCTCGCTGGTTGTTGGCAGGAGATCTCAGTCCCTTGCCACATGGACCTCCCCATGGGGGAACTTCTATGTCCTCCAGAGCGAGCAACCCAAGAAGAGCAGGGAGGAAGATACACTGCCTTTTATGACCTAGCCTCAGAAGTGATGTATCACCATTTCTGCTGTATTCTGTTGGCCACACAGACCAACCCTGACACGATGTGGGAGGGGACTACATAAGGTCATGGATATAAGGAAGCAGGGATCATTGTGGGCCATCTTGGAGGCTGGCAGTCACAATAGCTCAGACTCAACAGATCTACAAGTGAACTTTCTTCTCTCCATCCCTCCCTTCGAGTCTGCTCCAAGCCATGAATCTGGAAGTCATTTTTGATACTTCCTTCCTTAAACTTATTCTGCAATCAGTCACTGATTCCAGTCAATCTTTCCTTAAAATCACTGCAGTCTTTCTGCCTCTCTCTATTCCCATGCTGACTGCCTGGCCACATTCTTTTCCACCGGGGTCATTTTGCTTCTCACCTGGTCTCCCTGCTTTATGTCTTACCTGCTGCCAACCCATTCTCCACACTCTTGCCAGAATGATCTTTACACAATCAAAACTTCTCAAGGCCTTCTGTTTTCTTCGGGGTAAAAACCAAGCCCCTTGGCATAGGATACAAAGCCACTGGTCACCCAGCCAGTGGCTATAACTCTCACCATGCCCATCTTTGAATACTCCGTTCTGGCCAAGCTGTGTCAGTTTCAGTTCCCAGGGATAATTCACATCCCTGGGCCTTTTCATATGCTGCCCGCTGTTTTTTGAATATCCACTTTCACTTATTTGAATCAGGTTAAGTGTGTTTCATTCTTCAAAACTCAGCAAGTTGAGAGCAGGATTTGTGTCTTGTCATCTCTATATCTCAGCACCTATCAGGGTACCTGCCACAGAGGAGTTGTTGAACAAATGTTTAATGAGTGAATGAATGGCCAGGCAGTTCCTGTGTGCCTGGTGCCCCTGTGGCATGCTTAGCATACAGGAACAGCAGACCCATTATCTCAGTCACTTTCCCCTTGGACCACCTTTCCCCGCCCAAACCTCTCCCCTTGCATCAATGACACGGCTGGAAAAAGAAATTCTGAATTATAGCCCACCTCATTCCCTATCTGCTCTGTGACCTTGGGAAAGTCATTTATTGCCTCTGATCCTCTAGTCTTCATCTGCAATAAGGGTTAATAAAAAGGAAAGATAAGATGAATTACTTAAATTAATATTTATTGAACCATATACTGTGCCAGGCACTTGTAAATAAATTAGCTTGAGTGATAGTCACAATATCCCATTGAGACAGATTTTATACCCTTTCTATAGAAGAGGAAACTGCAGCTCACAGCAAGCTGGTAACTTGGCCAAGGTCACAAAACTGGAAGAAGATTTGTGGGGAGTGGTTATCTTATAGCCTGCATTTTTAGAAAAGGAGCATCCGGGTCCCTTCCCACCCTGAATGACTGGGATTTTCTTTTTTTTTTTTTTTTTTTTTAGACAGAGTCTCACTTTCTTGCCTGGGGCGAGTGCCGTGGCGTCAGCCTAGCTCACAGCAACCTCAAACTCCTGGGCTCAAGCGATCCTACTGCCTCAGCCTCCCAAGTAGCTG
>CAUYSK010070962.1:0-22329 GCA_963575035.1 Avahi laniger
GCCGCGGCGCCGTCCGCCCGCCGGATCGGCTGCTGGGAACCGGCGGGTGGGGCGAGAGCCCGGCGCACCTGCTGCTCCCGGGCCCGCTTCCCCGCGCCTGTCATCTGCGCCGTCTCCACGCAAGCCGGGGGCTGGTGGGGCGTGGGAGAACGAGGAGGGACCGCGGCTGCTGGCGAGGCTCGTTTGGCCACGTGGGCGAGTCACCTGGACTAGCGTCCTCCCCGAGGGCAGGGCAAGCCTGGGGCCGGCCCAGACGCTGTCCTCACAGCGCTGTCCGGAGGACCAACGCCAAACGGGAGAGTGGACGGGAAGGGTTTATAGGGGATGAGGCTCCGGGATTGCACAGCAGCAGACCTGCCTGTGTGACCTTGGGCGGGTCATTGAGCCTCTTTGTGCTGGTTTCTGTGTAACGGGAGGAGATTGGATGAGAATCGTGTCTAAAACCCCTCCCAGGGCCCAAATCTGGGACCCTGTGCCTACATTATCCCATCACTTCTTTCTGTGGGCTCTGCTGGTTGGCCCCAGCACTCATGAGCAACCTACTGCCACAGCTGGGTGGGGAGGGGGACAGAGGAGACAGTGCACGAGGGGACAAAACCATCCCCTGTTAAGTCACACCAGAGGCCAGACAGCAGCAGGATCTTCCTCCTGTGTCTCATCCTGCCTTCTACCCTTCTACCCTCTCTACATCCTAGAGACAGTCCGTGTGAATGTTCGCCCAGGTGGGGTGCGGTGCTCCTTCTGATCACTACGATGTCTGCTGGTCACACTCATTTGGTACCGCAGTTCTGATGTGGATCCGGGGGTGGTTGGGGAGAAAGAGCTTGTGAGATGGTTTCCTCCACCAAGGGCAGGAGTGTGGGAAGGGCTGGGAAAGTACAAGTTCTGGTGTTGGCTCTTCCGTAACCTACCTTGGGTGCATGGGAAAGATCCCTCAGCATCCCTGAGCCTCAGTTTGCTCATCCATGAAATGGGAGACTGGAGGTACCAACTGTGGCCCTTTCCTGTTCTGATGTCCATGCTCTGTGAATCCTTGTCAGGCACACCTAACATCTGGCTCTCTGGAGGAGGAAAGCTGAAAGAGGGGAATGCTGGGAGGGAAGAGAGACCATTAGGAGGAGTGCAGAAGACGGGGAGGAAGGGCAAGAGAAGGCACACGGGATGGTTTGCACTTAGGCAGAGGTGGGCAGCTGACTTTCGAGGAATGTGCCTCTCTGCACTGCTGTGTGGGGGGTGGGAGGCAGGGATTCTGGTGAATTAGGACATATCTTGGTACCAATCTGACTGTGCTCTCTGTCCATCCACCCAGATAGGACATAGCCTCTCAGGACATTCAGAAACTGAAAACAGAGCACAGAAAACTCTGGAGGCAAGGGTGTGTGTGTGCGTGATGTGCAAACAGACCTGCAACGGAAATACAAGCACACGACAAATTGTATAGGTAGACATCATCAATAAACACTTATTCGGCACCTACACTGAAGCTCATGCACATTTACAAGCCAACATACCGTGCTACACACACATACACAGAAGATCACGTTGACCCCTAAGGCAAAGAACCGTTTACTTGAAGAGGCTTCTCTTACATGATATTAATAAAATACGTAGGTACATTTTAACTTTAAAAACCCTGGAGAAGGAAAGAAGGGGGGTGAAGAGCGGGGATGGAGGGAGGACCGGGTAGGCAGGCCTAATCGCGGAGCGCCGTATTTCACGATACCTTCAACCTGATTTTCCAACTCATTGAAGGCACTCGCCAGATGCTGCCGCGTGACTCCATTTGTTGTACACACGAGCTTGCTGTCACAGGGCCCCTGAAGGAAGTCCCCGAGGAGAGCTAAAGATGAAAATGGAGCTGGAGAGTCTAGAGCTGGACGAGATCTTGGAGTTTTGATTGGGAAAAGGGAGAACACAGAGCTGGGGCTCCACAGGGGAGGATGGGGCAGGCCAGGCGAGGTTCTGGAAACTTCCAAGGGCACGTCCCGGATAGGAATTCTTTGTAGTGGGCAGTGTGCACTTTCTTCCGCTGGCATCGCCCCACGTGTGGACTCGTGCGTACACGCATGTGAAATGACAGGCAAGGGTTTGCAGTAGCTCTCAGCAGGGCTCCCAGTGGCTGGTCCTCTTGCAGAAACCCAGGCTGTCTGGCACGCTGCATCTATGAGGAACAGAGTGGCACCTTGCGAGACCCCATCTGTCCTGAGCACCACCTCCGTGGGTCTGCTGGGAGTCCGTTCAATGCCGGATCCCTAACACTGCTCCTGTCACATTTTCCCTTCTGTCCTCTCCTTTGCCATCCTTTGCCTCTGACACAAACTTCTAGAAGGAAGAGAAGGCTCTCCTATTGGCACATTCATGTGAATAGATGGGTTTGACAGGCTGCCGGCACGTTGACATGTTAGGTAGCCCTTCCTGGGAGAACAGAGACACTGAACAGCCAGGTCACGATCAGAAAGCGAGGGAGAATTGGCAGGAAGGTGGGGATGTTCTGGGGGAGGCTTGGGGTCCTGGTCAGCCACAGGTCAGATGCTGACCCGTCTGGCTTGTTAATCTGGCCCATTCTCACTGTAGCCCACAATCAGCCCACAGTCTGGGATAAAAACATAGAAAGTCCTCCAAATTTTCCCATAGACAGATGGGACCTGAGAGCCCTCACCCTAGTGATAGACACTCCTCAGTCTTTGCTTTCAACCGCAATGCCAGACTCAGATCTGTGAGGGCTGAGAGCAAACTTCCGGAGAACGCTTTGCCTTCTTGGCCACTGCAGCCACCACCCAAGCTGTGGGCTGGGCCTCTCCAAGTCTGGCCGGGAGATCTACCCCCTGCGTGGCTCTTGGGGACCCCTTCATTGGAACTCGTCTCCACCACCCCGCCTAGGTAGCTGTGGGTTAGCCAGGTGGAAGGGAGGGGGCCTGCTGGCTCTCCAGGGCACCTGCTGCGGGGAGGTCCGGTCTGCTGTCAGCCGTTTCTCCTGGATCCCAGGCTGCCAAGCTTCAGAGAGGAAACTTCACTTTATCAGCTTCCTCTGGCACGTTTCCAGCAGGCGGGCGTCAGGGCGACCGGTTCGTCTCACGCTGCAGAAGGGAAGGGACTTGGCCCTCAGCCTCACGGTGAGTCAGAGGAGGCTGAGCGAGGACCTCCATGTCCTTGCTCCAAGGACCCTGGGGTGACCGATCACAGGACGCTCACTTCCGCCTGCAGATGCTGAGCTCTGAGGAGGCACAGCCACTCTGCTGGAGGCTTAATAGTGCCTGCACATTCTGTTGAAATGTTCTGAAGTATCTTCATAAATGACTGTGGAGAATAATATCTACAGAATGACGTAGGTTTGACCCTCTGAACACTCCCCGATCTATGCAGGGCAGCCAGACAAGCAGACCTGTTGCATGGTGGCATAAAGATCATGTTATAGAAGACTCATGAGGCTTGGTCATCCTGAAGATTGGCAGCAGAATCATTTGCCAGAACGTTTTTCCTGCTGGAAAATCCCGGATTTCTGTGATGCAGTATTTCCCCAGTGTCTAGTTCTACTTTGACTAGGTAACCTCAATGCCAGTTTCCTTTGGGAAGAACAATGAGATGTCCCCAGAGCTTTGTGAAGGGCAACCTGAGCTCGATGATCTGTCTGGACTGTCGTGTGGGGAGGAGGCCAGCTGGGCTTAGCAAGACCCTTAACACACCTGGACTGTCTAACCTTCAAGACACCAGACCTCCCGGGAAAGCACGAAAGATATGGAGAGACTTTTTCCTGCCCTCCTCGGGGACAGTCTTCCTGAACAACAACCCACTATGTATCTTCTGAGAACTTAACACGCTCAGGGTGCCGGGAGCAGCTGGTTGCAGGATCCTTAGAGCAGTGAGACTTAAGTTAGATATAAGGAAGGACTTCCAGCCATCAGTATTGATAGAGTAGGACCCAAGCTTTCTTCTCCTCATAATCCTATGATTTTTTTTGTTTAACTTCACAGCTTGTAGCATCAGGGAAGGATGAGATCATTCTTGTGTACATTTTAAATAAAGGCTTAGAGGTACTGGCTATTTAAATATCCTGCTAACATTTTCTACCAGCGCTTCTGCTTTCCAGGATCATACCGATGTATGATTTTTATTTAAAGGCCTCCCCATCCCCCAACACACACACCTGGGGCCTGGCAGGCCTGTGCATCGGCAGCTGTTCTCATGCCTGGGAGAGCCGAGGTGACCTCTGTGACCACCCTGGGCACAGGGGCCATTGTGCTGTGAATCCTTGCTAAGCCCCCTGTCTCTGGTAGGGCCCTTCGCTGCCATAGTGAGTCAGGTTTCCCAGCTCTCGTAAATTCTGGAGGGGATTGACCTAATTTCCAGGTCTAAAGGGCGACAAAAGCCCCAATCAAAACTCCTGTAGGTGGACGATAAACAGTCTCTATTAGAAAAAATAAATAACGTCTCCAAAGGAGAGCCGGCTCCTGAATCACCCTTGCCTCTCACAGAGACAGCTCTCTCCTAGGAGGGGACCCCCTGAGCCTTCCACTTCTGCAGCTCTGGAGTGGGGTTCTGCCTTGTGTCTCCCTGCAGCACTGACCAAGGCTGCCCGCTGTCCTCGTGGACCATCAGTGCCAAGGGACCCACAGCAGAGGGAAATCTGTGGGAGGGTCTCCCCCAAGCAGGTGGGGCTGATGGCTGTGCTTGGCCTTCATAGTCAAAATTTATGGGTTGCCTGTCCTGGGAGGAACACACACACATACACAGAGATAGCTGTCAACATACCTAATTTACATATTGGGGAAACGGAGGCTCAGAGAGGTTACATAGCCTGCCGGTGTTTGCCCAGCTAATAAATTGGCAAAGCTAGAATTAGAATTGGAACTCACTGACATCTGTTTTTAAATTAAGATCTCTTTCCCTTACTCTGGTGCTCTTCTAACTTTAATAAGCATAAGAATCACTGTAGGATCTAATTCAGTATTTCTAGTAAGTTCCCAGGTGATGCTGATGCTGCCTTCTGTGGCACACACGTGAAGTAGCAAGGATCTACTACCAAGACCCAGCTCTGCTGACCCTGGGAGCACCACCCACAGGGTGGGAAGCTGGACTCATTCTGGAAAGTGGGGAGATGCAGATGCCAGGACAAGCCAAGGTCTTGGGGGAGGCGCGGAGGTAAGGACGGGAGAAAAGCGCAATTGTACAGCTGTCCTTTCTCTCTGCCGGAGGCTCCTTGGTTTGAACTTTGACCTGGTCGGATTTCCTAATATTGGTATAATTTGTGCTGAACTCAACAGATACCTGGAGCCAGGAATGACCAGGAGTGGAGGGGTACGACATCTGCCAAGCTCCATTCGTGGTTCAAAATTCTGACTTCTCAGCTTGCTGTTCATTCATTTAGTAACTCAGACCTGACGGCAGATTGAATTTTCCAAAAATGGCTGCAACGATACCTTCCATCCCACAGGCTATTCTTACAACAGGACTTTCCATCTGGAGGCGGGGCCTGTATTCTTTCCCCGTGAATCTGAGTGGATGTGTGATGATAGCTGAAGTAATGCTATGGGACTTCAGAGGCTAGGTCATAGAAGGCCATAAATACATCTTCTTTCTGACTCTCTTGGGACATTTGCTCTTGGAATCCAGCCACCATGCTGTGAGGAAGCTCAAACAGTCACATGGAGAGGCCACGTGTAGATGTTATGGCCAATAGCCCCACGTGAGGCCCCAGCCAAGAACCAGGTGTGGCAGTGACATGTCTTCAGGTGGTTCCAGCAGGTAGTCATTGATCACCCCAGTGGTTGACTCTTTCCATCTGAGGCATCGGACATCGTAGGGAGGAGATAAGCAATTCTTGCTGCGCCCTTTTTGAATTCCTGACCAACAGAATCCTTGAACATAAAATAAGGTTGTTTTTAACGCTGACGCATTTGTGGTGGCGTGTTAGTGGCAGTAGCCAGAGCAGGCCCCAGGGCGAGGCTGGCAGAGGCGGTGTGGGTGTCAGGGCTCAGGGTGGGGTTTATTGGCAGGATGGGCCGTGGGCCACCTCCTATGTTCATGTGGTACTTTACACTTTAAAAGGTGCATCTCCATAGTATTGACGTCTCAACAATTCTCATTTTACAGGTGGGCAAACCCTGCTGATGCTTATGAAGGTTAAGTACTTGCTCAAGGTCACACAGAGGCAGAGGTAGCACCAGAATGACCTCCGGGGCTGACTCCAAAACCAAAACTCTTTCCATTAAAGCTGTGCTGCCTTAGTTTCTGGCCTCGCTCAGCCCTCGACAAATAAAATGTCACTCACTACCGGGCTCAAAGCCACGGATGGCTGGAGACCTCCCCTCGGCATGATTAGTTTGAATTTTGTCCCTTTAGTACCCATCATGTGAGAAGAAAAATCTTGAACGTTGTTTAATAAACAGAGTCAGAGGAAAGCAATGGGACAGAGCAGGTGTTATTTATCAAATGTGGGAAATAAGTTAATCAGGAAAAATCAATCCTGGGGTGACTGTTTCCCAGAGTATGAGTGTAAGTGTGAAGACTGAGCTCGTTGGTGCTCAGGATTTGAGGGGGCTGCAGACGGGGAGCAGGTGCTAGGGTCTCTGAGCTTATTCCATGTCAGGTATTTTTGCATCTTCTATCTGGGAAATCTTTGTGGTCAGCGCTTATGGCTCCCAGGCTGTGGGCCCCATTAACTCTGAGCACAGTGGCAGACCGGTGGCCCCCACTGTCTCAGGGGCCCAGATGTACCACCGCTGTTGTGACGTCAGTGATGATCGGTAGGTCCCTGTTCAGTTTGCTTCCGTCCCCACCTCCAAGCCCTTGACAAGTATCCTCCCTGGCTCCTGAAGGCATGTGCCTGCTGACGCTGTGATGTGACCCCGCCGTCTTCCTAGCGCAAGAGCCTTTGAGCAGAGCTGGCTGGAACCCACCCCAGAGCAGCTGCCCGAGTGAGGGGCAGGGGCCTGTGCTCTGGGGAGGGGTTTTATCCACATTTCCCTTCATGGCAGGAAGATACCTGTCACATTCCTTGGGTAGGATGTGAACAAAGTAGTCTCCCCTCCCCTGAGTCAAATAAAGGGGGATGCTCCCTTTTTTGCTATATCGTCTCCAGGTTTCCATTGGAAGGGAGGCTTTTGTCTCCACAGAGCTCCTCTGCCTCACGCCTTCTTGCTGGCAGGAATGGCATTTGACACGATGGGATGGTCAGTTTTGTGTGTCAGCTTGCTGAGGCTACGCTGTCAAACACTAACCAGGGTGCTGCCGTGAGGGTGTTTTGTGGATGCGGTTAACACCTACAATCAGTAGACTTTGAGTAACCGCAATGACCCTCAGTAATGTGGTGGGGACACATCCAATCAATTGAAGACTTTAAGAGCAAAAACTGAGGTTTTCCTAGAAAAGAAAAAATTCTGTTTCAAGACTGTAGCATAAGTTCCTGCCTCAGTTTCCAGCCTGCCCTTCAGATTTCATACCTACCAACCCTACGATCACCTGGGCCAATTCCTTAAAATAAATAATAAAATGTTACACATACACACACACACACACACACACACACACACACAGAACCTGTTGGTTCTAATTCTGTGGAGAACCCTGGCTGATACAGATGAACCCTTGAGTGTGACATTGTTATTGTCCTTGGCAATGCTTTGATCCAGGGATTACAGGTGGGATGGCAATGGTGGTGGCGGTGGGTGGAAGGTCGAGGCTGATACGCAAACATGCACATGCATGTGCACACACACATACATATGTTCTGAGCCTACGTCATGTGGACTTTTATCCGCTGCAGGTGATAGGATGGGAACAGCACTGTGCTAAGAGTCGAAGGCCAGAGTTCAGGCCTTGGATTATGACTTACTATTGCTATTCTGTAAAATAGGGAGAATCTCAAGAGCAAGTAGGTGCTATAGCTTGGTTTGTTTAACCCTTCCTAATCTCATGTGGAAATGTAATCCCCAGTGTTGGGAGTGGGCCGTATTGGGAGGTGTTTGGGTCATGGCGGTGGATCCCTCATGAATGGCGGTGCCATCCTCGAGGTAATAAGTGAGTTCTCACTCTATTAATTCCTGGAGAACAGGTTGTTAAAAAGAGTCTGACACCTCCCTACCCTCTTGCCTTCTCTCTCACCAACGGATCTCCACACACACCAGCTCTTTTCTGCCTTCCACCAAGAATGGACGCAGCCTGAGGCCCTCGCCAGAAGGAGAGGCTTGTGCCAAGCTTCTGTGCAGCTTGCATAATAGTGAACCAAATAAACCTCTTTTCTTTATAAAGTACCCAGCCTCAGGTATTCCTTTATAGCAACACACATGGACTAACACAGTTGGGCTAAGTTATGCTTCTAGGACTTCCACCTTCCAGGCAGCTCCTGGCCTCCACAGTCCTGAGGGCTCTCACCTTTGGCTGGAGAGTAGAAGAAACCCTAGGTGGTACCAGGCCTGGCTGGCCACTTCCTACCCTGAGACAGGCCCGCCTATGCCTGGAGTTGTCCAGTTAGATAATGCTGATGAAAATGCTTTGTCACAGGTAACAGATGAGACAAACATCAGCTATCACTACCACATGATAATGATAATTATTGTTACCGCCTTTCTGGAAATACATGTCCAGAAACACAATGTAGCCTCAATGACAGCTCTGAGAAAGGACAAGTGCTAGGATTTCAACAAGATTGTTCATAGCAGCACTGTGTGGAAACAACCCGAGAGTCCATGGAGAGAAGAATGGATAAATAAATTATGATTCTTCACCAAATGGAATATTTTACAGCAGGGAAAATGCAAAGGAGTAAACTGTGTGTGGCAACTTGAGTGAATCTCAGATCATAGGGAGTGGGAAAAACACGTCCTAGAAAGCTACACACCAAGCCTCAAAATTAAAACTAAGAAATATATAATATAGGCCTATGTATGTAGGTGATGCAACTGGAAAATAAAGCAAAGGAAAGGAAAGCAAAAGGATTAGTATACTGGTGATGTCTGGCAGAGGTGGCGGGAGCCCAGGGAGGGGCCAGGACGGGTGAGGAACACACACATGTTATCCATGTAGATCTAGATTTTGAGGTGGATGGTGCCACAATTTGGATGTTTGTGCCCCGAGGCCTCATGCTGAAATTTGATCCCAATGTTGGAGGTGGGGCCTAATGGGAGGTGCTTGGGTCATGGGCAAGATCCTTCTTGAATAGATTAATCCCTTCAGGCAAGGGGTGAGTTCTCACTCTATTAGTTCCCAAGAGAGCTGGTTGTCAGAAAGAGCCTGGTACCTGCCTGCTCCTTGCTTCCTCTCACACCATGTGATCTCTGCACATGCCAGCTTCCCTTCGCCTTCCGTCATGAGTGGAGGCTCCCTGAGACCTTCACCAGAAGAAGATACTGGTGCCAATATTCTGTACGGCCTGCAGAACCATGAGCCAAATAAACCTCTGTTCTTTATAAATTATGAGCCTCAGGTATTCCTTTATAGCAACTCAAATGGACTAAGACATTAGTGTAATCAAATAAGATATGAGAGTTAAAGCATTTTGTAAAGAACTATGTGAATGTCAAACTATCTCAAGTTTTTAAGCTGCAGATTCATTCCACAAACTATTGCAGTGGATTTTTTTTTGGAGAGAAAATGACCAATGGGTAGAAACGGACTTGGCTCCCCTTCCTCTAAATGACAGTTCAGCACAGACATGAAGAGAAACAATTTGGGGACTTTTGTCAAAACCAATGAAAACTGTCAACAGAAGTGTATCAGGGATGCAAGCATGAGGTCACTGAATTTGTTACGAGGCAGCAGTGGGGAACCCCACTGGAAGGGGCTCTGGTCTGGCATTTGGGCTACAGGATGGTAAAGGGGGAAGGGGCAGATCTAGCTCCTGGACACTCCTGTCCCCTGTTGCTCATTTGCCTTGCTTACCCAGACTTTTCAGTCAATGATCCTGTGTATCCGGAGGCTGTAGGGCTCAGGAGAAGAATGTCATTGGACTGACCTCTTTGCATCCTCAGCAGAGAGTGGGAGCTCTAGGCAGATGGTGGGGCTAAGATTTGTACTGGCGAGACGGGAGAGGGTCCACATGGTCGGCTGGAATACTTAGGGGCTTCTTAAATTAACGAACATTGGTCTACAAAGTGCCCTGTGCCCACTCCATGTATATGCTTTTAGGATCCCAGGGCCCACCGTTCTGTTTTTTCACTCTTACTTGCCTGTCTCTTAGTCTAGCCTTACGTGGTCAGAAGCCATCTCGACCTGTATCCTGGGGATGGAGGGCAGAGGAAAGGGAGGGGAGGGAAAAATGGGAAGATAATTAACTAAAGAACTAGGGAAAATCATTCCTATCCTCCAGGAATTTGCAATTTCTACTTGAGGAGGTCAAATATACTCATGTGATGCTAACAATTTGCTCCTATAAAACATAATGAGTTTCACCCCGCGGCATCTCATTGCTGGCAAATTAGCAGCCGGCCCCTGTGTGAGCACGAGGCAGTCTCCTGAGGAGCAAACCTGGAGGTGCCAGGGCAGAGGGAGACCCAGCCTGTTCTGGGTGGGGTGAGACTGGGCTGATGAGGGCCAAATCCGGAGGGAGTGGAATGGGGAAGGCTGTCTGAGTGGGGCCTTGGCTGTCCTCTGAGCTCAGAGCACACTCTCAAGCTGGGAAAAAGCCCTCTCTGCACCTGGCCAAGATTGATGTCTCAGATCCTGCCCATCGCAAGCTGTCAGGGACCCTCTTCCTTAGAGCACATTCAGGCGGCACAGTCTTGCATTAATTTAGAACTAATTGTCAGGTAATGAATTCGATTTGGCTCACCATATTGAAATCCCTTCTGCTCCCAGCTGAACACCAGTAAATCATTTGCATCACAAATCTTCTCTTCCCTGGATGCTCAGCTTGCCCAAGCTGTTGTTCAGACCTTCCTGCCTCCTCACATTCCCTGGTCTTTGAAAGCAGCTGAAAATCAACACATCTCCTTGTCTGAGCCACAGAACTGAGACTCACACAAGAAAACAGAGTTTGGGTAAGTGTCTTTGAAAAGTCTAGAACAATGCTTCTCTAAATGTGGGCTGAACCAGTGGCATCAGCGTCCCAATAACTCAATAGAGATGCACATTTTCAGGCCCCACCCCAAAGTAAGTGGGTCAGAAACTCTGGGGGTGCGGCCCAGCAGTCTGTGTTTGAACAAACTCTCTAGGGGATTCTGATGCACAATCAAATTTGAGAACCACTGTTCTCTCTAGAACATCACTAGATCTGCTGGAAAGTCAGTGATTCTTCTCAATTCACTTCAACTCCCTGCAAAGCCAGCTTCTCTTTCTAGGTTTCTGGATTTTCTTAGAAACTTCTGAATTTGTTTCTCTTCCACCCATGAATTAGCTAGAATTAGGCTCAGTTGTCAGGGGAAAGATGCTATAAGTGACTTAAACAAGACAGAAGTTCGTACCTCTAACGTAAAGAAGTTGGGAGTAGGCCGTCTGAAATTAGTGTTGTGGCTTCACAACGTCAATGGAAAAGAACACAAACTCTGTAAAATAAAGAGGTTTATTCTGAGCCATGTATGAGGACCATGGCCCAGAGCCATGCACAAGAAGCCTTGAGCAAGTGGTCTCACCACGGCTGGGTTACAGTTTGGTTTTTTACGTTTCAGGGAGACAAGAATCATACACAAAGTCATAAATCAATACATGGAAGGCGTACGCTGGTTTGGCCTGAAAAGACAGGACGTCTCAAAGAGAGGGATTACAGGTTATGGGTGGGTTTAAAGATTCTTTGATTTGTAATTGGTTAAAGAAATGAAGCTTTGTCTAAAGGCTTGGAATGTTTTAAGTTAAGATAGAGAAGTCTGCTAATCAGAGACAAGTTGTCAGACATATACTCAGACTCACAAGGTCTACTGGGTAAACTGAAGACCTGCAGGTGTGGGTTAAGCCTGCCCTGCATAGCCCTAGGCCTGTTAATGAGTTACAAGGGCTATATCCAGGAAGGGAAGGGGGCATGACAAGGCATGGCTGACCTCCCTTCTCTTGGCCAGCAACTCTGCTTTAGGGTATTTCTGGGGTCCCTTTGGCCAAGAGGGTGTCCATTCAGTCAGCTAGGGGGCTTCAGATTGTATTTCATTCAGTTCACAATGATCACTAACTACCTCACTGTTCTTCTGGCCTTCACAAGCCACCTAATGGCCGAGAATGTCTGCTCAGGATCCAAACATCACAGTTCAGGGAGAGTGGGAGAGAGGGGGTCCACAAGGCGGTGAAAGAGTGGTCCCCTCAGCTGTCACCTCCCTGGGGAGACCGGGCTCTGCAAGCTCTGAGGAGCGAGCTGGCATCTCCTCGGTGCCCACTCCAGCTGCGCACTGACTGCTGCATTACCGTTGCCGTTTGTGTCCCTGTCTCCCTCCTCAGGACAAGGTCCGTGTCTTCCCCATTTGCCAATCCCCAGCGCCTGGAGCCCCGGAGATGCTTGTTAAATAGACTTTAATAAATTATTTTATAATGTCAGACACAATTTATCAGTCAGTTGCAAACATGGCACTGGGGGGAGGGATACAGATAACGTGTAAGATGTGCTTCCCTCTCCTCTCGGGATAGTCGGTGAGGCAGGATTAACCCGGGGAGTGAGGACGGACGAGCTGACCGTGCTATGTGGCAGGCCGGACCATCGATGCTGGAGGTTTCAGAGGCGAGGCAGGTTCATAACAGCCGGAGCCATTAGACAAGCCTCGAGTCTTGGAGACTGTCTGGGTTTGGTTAGGAAGCAAGCAGGGCGCGGTGGGAGTGGGGGTGGCCAGTGGGGGGCTGGCTAGAATGGACAGGGAGGAAGGGCTCACTCTGGACGATGCAAAGGCTTCAAAGCCACGAGAGGATTTTGATGCCGAGAGACATAGGGAGCCGCGGAAGGCTCTCAAGCAGGGAGAAACAGCTGAAGTGGTGGTGTAGGCATATGACTATTAGACAGTGGTGGACAGAAAAGACCGACTTGGAGGAGGGGGAGAGCCTGGAGTCGGACAGGGTTGCAGGAGGTGAAAGGGTGGCTTCCACATCGCCTGTCTCCACATTTGCTCCATCTCTGATCGCTTTCAAGTGGTTAGTGGCTTGGACGCAGCCCAAATGTAGGCTACAGGAACTTCTTTCATTTGTTCATTCATTCATTCTTTCAAAAAATTGATATTGGGGACAGACAGATACCACATAAATACACACAGCTACGTAAGGGCCTGTTTCATCTACGCTACAGCATTTACGGAAATCATTTGGTGCATAAACTCTAGTCCTCTGTCCCCTCCGCCCCCCATTTCCCATTCCCATGGATTTGCCTTTTTCTCCAAGGGAGTAGCTTATAAACGTCACACGTGTATGAGACAGGAGGGGTGGTCTGTCCTGCTCGTGCTCACCAGGTAGGATTCCTTCTTTTGGTGTCTGCTGGCCTGCCAGGGCACGCCCCTCCCAGGCCCCACTCCCCTCCCCTCCCACCAGCTGGGGCTGTCTGCACACTGCACACTTGGGCCCTTAGGGCAGAGCCTCTGCCGAAGCCGCCTTGAGATCTCTGCCCCAGATGTTTAAGGCCATCTCTGGTGTTTGCAGGCCTCAGGTCTCCATGTCTCCTTGAGGCCTCGTTCCTGAGACTAAGGAAAGGAATCCAAGGCCCAGAGGAAGAAGCTCAGAACTTCCTGGGCTCAGTCACCTGCACGCCCACTTAGCAGTGTCCCTGGGGTTGAGGTGCCCCCAAACAGCCATGTTAAAACACACTCCTCTCCCTCCAGGCCTCCTGGTGTTGACCTCATTAAAGTCAGACCATCGGTTACTTATCAGAAATCACTTCTGCTATAACTCGGTGGTCTGGGCAGGGACAGGCCAAGGTACTAGGCATGAGCAAGCATGTCCCGCAGACCAGGCTGTGGCATGGCACACGGGTGGTGTCCCACTAGCTTATCTCATCCTTCAGATATGATTGTTCCTCAGCCCAGAGCAATGCTGGAGCCAGGGTTAGGGTTAGGAGTAGGCTTATTATATTAATTTCAAAACGAGGCAACCAAGGCTCAGGGAGGTTAAGCTACTGTCTCACGTTCACACACGTCGTGGCAGCCTGAGATCTGAACCAGGTCCAACTCACTCCTGAGCTCACACTCTGCAGTGTTGCTGCTCTGCTGGCTGGAGGTGCACCCAAGGCTGCCTTAGAAATGCCACCTCTGCCTGGAAGTGTTTCCCCAAGTCTCCTCTGTGTTCGTGCTTCCGAGAACCCCATTCTGCGTGGGGCTTGCCCTTGTCTCAGGCACTTGGTACCGAAGCCTGTGCTAATGATGAGCTGGAGCGCTCTCTTTTCTGTACATAGCAACAGAAAATACTGCAGTGCAAACACAGACCTCTGCGGAGCCACGAAGGAGGTGCATTTATGTTGGCATCAATGTTGCTAACCTCCTGCTGAAATATTTGACAATCCGGCCAAAGTTTTGAGCTGCCTGGGGTCCAGGAAAAACCTCTTGTATTGAACATCGTCCTTGAATGAGATCCAAGTTCCAGAGGTTGCAGAGGCTCCATTGCGTGGTTTTAGCTCCCTCGACTTTAGGCTCAAAACAAGTTGATCTTCCATGTGCACCACTCCTGCTTGCTGGGTGGCTCTGCTGTCCTATGTGTCAGGCTGCGGTGAGCAAAGCTGAGGTCTGGCAAGGTGGAAATGCCGTGCCCTAGAGTGTGGGCACTTGGGCGGAGGCTCTCTCTCGGTGAGTGTCTTCCCTGTTTCCCGGATGCCATTTATGAATATGGTCATTTTGTTTGTTTCTTGTGATTCCCATGGGAGGGGAGCCAGGCTGGGAGCTCTTCTCCTTCGTTCATAGGTGGGGAAATGGTAGTTCAGTGACACACTTGATTTGTCAAGGCCATTTGTAGACCGTGGCCGTGCCTGTGCTCTGTGCTGGTCCCTTCTTGGCTTCCCATGCACCCTTCATGTGCACGAACAGCCTCTGGTCCACCTGCCAGCTCTTGTTCCTGAAATCACGGATGTTGTGCTTCTCAGACCTGGCAGAGACGAGACCCTGGACTGCACAGAGGCTGTCTCAGTCCCCCTGTGCTGCCCACCTCTGTCCCCTGAACTCCTCTCCTCCAGACCACAGAGTTCACATGCTGCCCACTGACCAGCAAACTTGCCCTCACAGGACCCCCGCCTGGGCCACTGGGCATCTGTCCCTCCACTCAGACCCCTCTCCCTCCTTGCCTTCATCAAATCTTACCTGCCCTATTTCTCCATCCTCTTGGACTCCACTGCTCACTGGATAAAATGATCTAAGAATTAGAAGTGAGTTACCCTGAGTGATGTCTCTGTCTCGTGGTGGGGACCAGGGTTCATGCTGGCTTGGCAGGCAGTGCAGTGAGCCACCCTGGGCTCCTGTGCAGTATTCACCAGCCTCGTTCTCTCCGTTTCCACCCCACGCCCCAACGGCTTATTCAAACCCACCCCTCCCTGCCTCCTCTCTTCATCTTGGGTACCTCTGGTTAAAACTGGCTGTTTCTGTGACTGTCACTGCATTAGGACATCCTTATGATGCTCTAAAGGGATGCCTGACCGCATGGTTGACAAGGGCCAGAGAAGTGAGCAGACACGTTCAGGCCTGTGGGCTGGCTTTTGTCCCCTCTGACCTCAGGCAGGTGCTGATGTGTAGCAGTTAGAACATGGACTATATATAGATCCAGAATGTCTGGGTTTGAAACCGGGCTTTGCCACTCAGGCAAGTTACTTGGACTTGCTGAGGCTGATGTGTAAAATGGGGACACTCTAGTGCCTACCTCAAGGGTTGTTATCAATGAGTTAATGGATATAAGACCCTTGGGCCAGTGCCAGGCTCATAAATCCTCAGAATGTCCTAAAAATGTGAGCCATTATTATAATTCCTGTTATGTAGCTAGCTTGCTATTGCCAATCTTGGCCATCTCGAGGACAATACATAATAACTGTTTACTGTGCTGCTCAGTTGAAAAATGTTAATGTACTATCTCACTTCTTCAGCATGGGTGAAGGGCACGGGCTATGCCTGTGATGGTTAACTTCAGGTGTCGACTTGATTGGGCCATGGGGTGCCCAGACATTTGGCTGAACACTATTTGGGGCGTGTCCGTGAGGATGTTTCTGAATGAGATCAACATTATCTTGGCAGACGGAGTGAAGCAGATTGCCCTTCCCAATGGGCCACATACAAGCCGCTGGAGGCCTGAATAGAACAAAAAGATTGAGTGAGAAAGAATTCGCTCTCTCTACTTGGTATCTTTGAGCTGGAACATTGGTCTTTTCCTACCTTTAGACTTGGATTTGAACTAGAACTTAAGACCATTGCTCCGCTGGTTCTCAGGCCTTTGGATTCAGACTGGAACGACACCATCTGCTTTCCCAGATCTCCAGCTTGCAACTGCAGACCTTCTCAGCCTCTGCGACTGCACAAGTCCAACCCTTATACGAAACACATATATATCCTGTTGGTTCTGTTTCTTTGGAGAACCCAGATTAATACAATACCCAGGGTCACAAAGTCAGTGAGGTGGCAGAGCCTCATCTTAAACTTGGTTCCAAGTTTTTTTTTTTTTTTAAATCTTTATATTACTGAATACTACTTCTTATAAATTGAGGAGAAAAACTATGGATCACTCAGAACAACCAAGCCTAAACACTGGGAGAAAAAAAAATCTCCAAAGATATCTCATTTTGAGGATAACATGTTTGAAAAAAATAATTAGAGATGAAATCTAAAGCCCATCCCAGAGCCAGCTGCAATTCTTTGCCATCCACTGGAGTTCAGAGAGGAAGACTTAAGGAAGGTCTTGAGAGGAATTACTTAATTTAGAGCATTGGGAACCCAACAATTATTTGCTTAAAAATAGAATTTGCTGAAACAACTTCCAGCTTCTTATTCTTCTCACTGCATAATAAAGTAATTAGTAATTTGTGTCACTCCGGTAATTTTTCTCCTTCCAATAATCACCAGCAGTGACACTGTTGCCATGCGGGGGTTCCAACACACACACACGCACACGCAAACACACGCTCTACCTCACTCATATCTGATCTCCGGAAGAAGGTGGATACCATAGTGTTGGTAGTTTTACTGTGCTGTTTGAATGAAAAGCTATGTGGCCTCTGTGGTTTATCCAAATGCATGTGTAGAAGACAGTCTGGGTGTGGTTGTCATAAGAAGTAGAAAAAAGGGCAAAGAGCTGTCAAAATGTCATCAGATATCATATAGAATGTATTATGAGAATAGTGGATACCTATATATTTCCAACTAAAAATCAGAACCTTTGTCTGGAAAAAGAATTTATGCTGAAGTGTGGGTTGCGTTGTTGTTTAATATGATGGGTCTTACAAAGGTATAAAAAGTAAATCACGGGCCAGGCGTGGTGGCTCACGCCTGTAATCCTAGCACTCTGGGAGGCCGAGGCGGGCGGATCGTTTGAGTTTAAGAATTCGAAACCAGTCTGAGCAAGAGCAAGACCCTGTCTCTACTAAAAATAGAAAGAAATTAATCGGACAACTAAAAATATATAGAAAAAATTAGCCGGGCATGGTGGCGCATGCCTGTAGTCCCAGCTACTCGGGAGGCTGAGGCAGATGGATCGCTTGAGCCCAGGAGTTTGAGGTTGCTGTGAGCTAGGCTGACGCCATGGCACTCTAGCCCAGGCAACACAGTGAGACTTTGTCTCAAAAAAAAAAAAAAATTGTTACAGGAAATTACATGTGCTCACTTAAGCTATAAATGAATACAGAGGCCTTGTGTTAATTAACCCACCACCAATGAGCGTACCCTCACTGCATTACTTTATTAGTCAACCACCATATATCAGGTAGGTTCTCTGATTAGAGAATTTTAACTAGTGCTGACAGTGGTAGGAAAAAAATTAAGTCTGCTCCACTTTGAAGCTAGATTTTTTTTTCTTACAGTGCTTAGCCACTATATCATACTGACTAGGAACTGCTTGTCTCATGCTACCCCAAATCCAGTTCCTTCTGTAAATGTAGTAATATTCCCAAATTTTGGTTATTTGGCTTTGTAGCCTTGACATGGTTAATCAACATCCATGGGAATCTAAACTAAAAATCCACCTTCCCTTCCCCCCAAAATAGATCTTAATAATTTATACCCTAGTGTAAACGTATTAAATAAATAAATGTATTATGTCTTCCAGAGTATTAGCCTTTTGCATTTTCATTTCTATCTCTTAACATGGCTTAAAAGGCAAAGTTCTTAGTTCGAGATATTCAAACTTTGGTGGGCAAACTGGTAGGTGATTGGTATGCCTCCTGAGTTTTGGGAGACATAATGGGAAAGGCAGTCTATACATAAATCAGCCATGAATTCAAAGTATGTAATTCCTAAATTAGGTGACTGATAATAGTGAAAAGCTAAAATGGCGGGAATGTCACCACTGCATGCTACTTCTCTTATAGTAAAATAGCTTAACTTTTTAATAATGTTGAAAACATATCTCTTTGAAATATACCTTTTTTAAAACTAAGTGTTTTAAATTTACATGTGTATGTATATATGAAACAGCTTATTTAAATGAAATTAACTGCAATTTCATAACTTACCTAATTGAAAATAAAACAGCATATAAACCTATAATGCACACATTTCCTAGAATCTGAATTGATTTTAAAGAATACCATAATTTGTGTAAATATATACTTTGATGATATTAAAAAGCTTTCACATTTTATTGGATATTGTCTAGACAATTATTAAGTTCATTCTAGCAGTTTAGTGAAACCCCAATTGAGAGACTAAACAGTTAAACTATATTAATATATAGTTAAAGAAATCAGAAAAGGGGTGGAGGGCAGATTGACTGGAAAAGGTGATGAAGGAACTTTATGGGGTGATGGAAATGTTCTTTATCCTGATATGGATGACAGTTACACTCACCAAAATTCATCAAACTGTACGCTTAAGATTTGTGTATAATATGTAAATTATATTTCAATAAAGTATGATTAGCATGAAAACTACTTTTAAAATTTATAGTAAAGAAATGGAAATTTTTTATTAAAGTAGTCAACTCTGACATTTATTTGTTACCATTCTCAAAAAAAGTCAATTGCTATAAATTTGCTACAGCTATAATAATATCAAGGTATTAATCATTCATTCATCAAATACGTATTGAGTGATCCTACCCCCAGACAAGGTACTGAGTGCTAGGAATACTGTTCCTGCCCTTGAAATATTCACAGTTTTGCAAGAGATACAGACATGTACACAAATGGGCTATGACAAACTCCACTCTAGCCATCCCGCCCCACTGAAAGGGGAAGGGGTGGGACAAGAAAACACTGAGAAACACATGTGAAGTTCACAGCCCACAGGCACAGGCTCACTAAAAGGCTGAACTGTTCACAGGACTATGGAATGCTTCCCTGCCCTCACACCTTCCCACCACGTTACTGAAGGCCTATTCACTGGCCTTCCTTTCACCTGTACTTCATGACCAGTAATCAAGAAAAAATTACTCTGCCTTTGTCAGTTTAAGAAAGAAAGAAAGAAAAAGAAAAACTGCAAAATATACTAAAAGGCAAAATCACAGTTTGAAGAGACTGAACAAGTATCAAAACCAGATTCAGAAATGACAGGGATGTTGGAATTATCAGATAAAGAATTTAAAACAACTATGATTAAGATGCTAAGGGTTCTAATGGATAAAACAGACAACATACAAGAATAGATGGGCAATGTAAGCAGGGAGATGGAAATTCTAAGAACCAAAAAGAAATGGTAGAGATAAAAAGCACTGTAACAGAAATAAAGAATGCCTTTGGTAGGCTTGCTGGGAGACTGGACACAGCTGAGGAAAGGAATTCTGAGCTTGAGGACAGCTCAATAGAAACCACCAAAATTGAAAAGCAAAGAGAAAAAAGACCAAAAAAACTCAGAATATCTGAGAACTATAGGACAACTACAAAAGGTATAACACATTTGTAATGGGAATTAAAGAAGAATAAAGAGAGAAAGGAACAGAAGAAATATTTGGATTAATCAATAATCATGAAGATTTCCCCAAATTAATGCCATAAACTAATCACGGATCAAGGAAGCCCAGAGGACAACAACTAGGAGAAATGCAAAAACAAAAATAACTCTACATCTAGGCATATGATTTTCTTTTTTTTTTTTTTGAGATGGAGTCTTGTTCTATTGCTGCCCAGGCTAGAGTGCCGTGGCATCAGCCTAGCTCACAGCAACCTCAAACTCCTGGGCTCAAGGGATTCTCCTGCCTTAGCCTCCCGAGTAGTTGGGACTACAGGCATGCGCCACCACGCCTGGCTAATTTTTCTATTTTTAGTAGAGACACAGGGTCTCACTCTTGCTCAGGCTGGTCTTGAACTCCTGACCTCAAGTGATCCTCCTGCCTAGGCCTTCCAGAGTGCTAGGATTACAGATGTGAGCCACTGTGCCCAGCCGGCATATCATTTTCAAACTACAAAAAATCAAAGATAAAGAAAACATCCTGAAAGAAGCCAGAGGAAAAATACTATCTTACCTATGATAGAAAAAAGGTAAGAATTACATTCAACAACTCCTCAGAAACCAAAATAAGTGAAAGAGAAATAAAGACTATCTTAGACAAGTAAAAATTGAGGGAATTTGTTGCCAGTTACCTGCTTTGCAAAAAATATTAAAAGAAATTCTTTAGAGAAAAGGAAAATGATCCAAGGTCAGAAACTTGGATCTGCATTAAGAAAGGAAGAGCATCAGAGAAGGTATAAGCGAAGGTCAAACTTTTATTTTTCTTATTCTTTATTAATCTAACAGATAAGAGTTTATTCAAAATAATGATAGCAACAATGTATTTGCTTATTAATATTTATGCTTCTGTTTATATTTGCTTTTGCTTATATAGATGCAAAATGAATGACAGCAATGATACAAGGGATGGGAAGGAGGAATTACAATTATTTTGTTATTATAAGGCACTAGCACTACCCATGAGATAGTACAGTGTTATTCATTAAAATTAAAATTTTCTGCTCTGTAAAAGATGCTGTGAAGAAAGTGAAAAGACAAGCCATAGACTGGGAGAAAATATTTGCAAAAGGCATATGAGGTAAAGGATTGTTATCCAAAATATACACAGAACTCTTAAAACTCAACAATATGAACATATAAACAACCTGATTTTTAAAATGGGCCTAAAACCTTAACACAGCATTCCCCAATCTTTTTGGTACCAAGGACCAGTTTCAATGGAAGACAATTTTTCCACAAATGGAAGGGAGGGGCAGGCATGGTTTCGGGATGATTGAAGCACATTTCATTTACTGTGCAGTCAAACCTCTCTGCTAATGATAACGTGTATTTGCAGCCGCTCCCCAGCGCTACCACCACCACTGCCTCAGCTCTACCTCAGATTATCAGGCATTAGATTTTCATAAGGAGTACTCAATCTAGATCTCTTGCATGCGCAGTTTACTAGGTTTAGCACTCCTATGAGAATCTAATGCCGCCACTGATCTGACAGGAGGCAGAGCTCGAGCAGTGATGCAAGCAGTGGGGAGCGGCTCGCTCACCCACCACTCACCTGCTGCTGTGCAGCCCTGTTCCCATCAGGCCACAGACCAGTACTAGTCCAGGGCCCGGGTGTTGGGGACCACAGCCTTAACTAAAAAAGATATACAGATGACAAATAGGCATATGAAAAGATGCTCCGGGCCAGGTGGTGGCTCACACCCATAATCCTAGCACTCAGGGAGGCCGAGGCAGGAGGATCGCTTGAGGTAAGGAGTTCAAGACCAGGCTAACCAAAAGCAAGACTCTGTTCTCTACAAAAAAAATAGAAAAATTAGCTGAGTGTTGTGATACTGCCACCCCCCCCACCACCCCCACCCAGGTCCATGGAAAAATTGTCCTCCATGAAACCAGTCCCTGGTGCCAAAAAGGTCGTAGACTGCTGCCTTAATACAAACTTTGGGTGATAAATGATGTGTCCTCATATGTTCATCAATTGTAACAAATGTACCACTCTGGTGAGGATGTTGACAATGGGGGAAGCTATGCATGTATAGGGGGAGGGGATATGGGGAACTCTCTATTCTGCTCTCAGTTTTGTTGTGAATCTAAAACTGCTCTAAAAATAGTCTATTTTTTACAATTTTTTTTTTTTTTTTTTTTTGAGACAGAGTCTCACTCTTTTGCCCGGGCTAGAGTGAGTGCCGTGGCGTCAGCCTAGCTCACAGTAACCTCAAACTCCTGGGCTCAAGCGATCCTTCTGCCTCAGCCTCCCGAGTAGCTGGGACTACAGGCATGCGCCACCATGCCCGGCTAATTTTTTCTATATATTTTTAGTTATCCGATTAATTTCTTTCTATTTTTAGTAGAGACAGGGTCTTGCTCTTGCTCAGGC
>CAUYSK010070963.1:0-11353 GCA_963575035.1 Avahi laniger
CATGCACAAAGAGTGCAATGTGCACCACCCAAATGATGGACATATTTGAAACTCGGACTTAGGGAGGGAGGTGGGGGCAAGGGCAACATATGTAACAGAAACATCTGTACCCCCACAATATGCTGAAATAAATTAAAAAATTAAAAAAAAAAAATAGAATTCTGTTCTTTCATGGATGCAATTTCTTCTTTTATTCCTTTCTGTGAATACTATAGCTTTTAAAGTTACTTGTTTTAATTTTTCACTTCCCTGGAGTCTCCATTTCCTCTGAGTTTCTATATTTTAGATTTTGTCTCTCATGATGGAGGAGTTCTTCAAAAGTGATCCTAGTAATCGAAATTTAAAGAGAGGTACTCAAAAACTAACTAGAAATTCTGGGTGTATGGATAGAGTGTGTAGACTGGTGGGCTTCAGTAAAGTGTTACTTAGATGATCTCTGTTAGCTGGGAACCTATAAATTTCCTGTAGATTTTTTTCTGAGGCTACCCAATTTCTTAGGTACCAATATCCTGCTGGACCACGACAAGAGAAGGGAGGAAGTAGTGGTGTTAGAAATATGCCTCACCACTAGCCTTCTGGAAGTCAGGACAGTCACTATTTTGTATTTTTATTTTACTTGATTTCCCAGATTTCAGTACAAATGCCTCATTATCTGCCCACAGTTATGTTTGGTATCCCTGAATTTAGAGTTTTGTGGTTCAATTTCATCTCAAAATAAACGTCCTATCTCTTGCCCAGGTAAGGCATCAAATTGCTTCTTACTAATTTCCAAACATGATTTTTCTTTTCAACTCTATGCCTCACCCTTCTCTCTTCTGTGATACATCATATCTCCAATTCTCAAACCTTTCTGGTGCTCTGTGGCTTAGCTGGCTTGCATATTACTGGCAAGTGTTCTTCAGCTCAGTAAAAAATTCTACCACGTTTTCATCTTCCAAATTTGTTGACACAGCCTGCCCATCTGTTGTCTCCCTATTTTCTTCACCCATATGGATTTAATCTTTTGTATTTCCTATATTCTCATTTCAGTAGGATTTCAGAGAGGGGCAGGAAAAAAAGATTTAGTTTGTGATATCTGATTATAAGCCCTTCTATCTTTTTGTACACAGGAATAAAACATAAGTAATGCTGGACAAAGCAACTTATCGGCAGAAAGAGAAACCACAAAATGGCTGATAACAGATCTTTCTCTGAAATGAAGTTTGGTAAGGGGAGGACAGGAAGAACATGAAGATAGGCAAGAGCTCAAAGGTAACAGGGTAACAAATAAGGAAAAAAGACTTACTAAATCAATTCTGTCCAAGTTTCTTTTCATTTCTTAAAAGTAATTATGTGAACAACAACAAAAAGAAATTATGTCTAATCCTGGCTACATAACTCAAATCATGTCCTAAACCTAAGCCAAATAACCGATGAATTTCAAAAGATAGCTGACATATCATGGCAATGAAAACTGAAGTCTTTGTAAACTAACTTACTTGTGTGGAGTCTGTCAGACCTCTGAAATGACTTCTTCCCCAAGCCTAGCAAAGGATTTTCCACTTTAACTGACGATGAAGAGCTGGAGTTTGAGTTCTGGGGACTGCTTGACTGACCATCAGGTTGTTTTCCTTCCCATATTGCTAGGGAAAAAAGATGTAAAGACTGGTGGCGCTGAGATTATAGACAGAAATCAATTAATCAATCATTTAACACTAACAAAACAAGCTAATGTATGAGGCAACATAATTCTGTTAATGTATTTTGAATTTGAGAATTAAAGTCAGCAAAAAGTAAAATAAAATCCTTTTTTTCTTCCCAGCATATCATTTACTTCTGGTGGTAAATTTCCTTTTTAATGAAAACGCAAAGTTCTGCAAGACTCAGACTGTCTGGCAGGCCCATAGAATCGGCTTATGGCACAAATTTAATTATGTATATAGTATAACGTCTGTATCTAAACCAGTTTAGATTATAAACAAAACAAGGAACAACAACAAAAAATCCAAAGGCCTTGTAGACATGTCCAGTGAAAATTCAAAGGTATTAATAGTATGTATTCTTAGGAAAACCTTTCATTTTTAAAGAGAATTGATAAAGAGTTCAGTTTGAGTCTCTTAGAAACACCATATTTTTTTTTAAGATTACTGACCAGAGGCTTCCAAATATTATTAGCTTAGACAATGTGAGTTAGTCATTGATTTCCATCTTACATGCAAATCCAACTGTTGTGTTTTTAAATAACAGCATGATTATTTTGCAAACAACTTTCCCCATTTATCCTGGAAGGATTTATATTGATGATTTGGCAGTACACAAAGACAGTGCAAACCAACATAAAATACTGGGAAAGAAGCTTCCATTGAAAAAAATGCCTGAACTGCCTACCAGGTTTGGCAGGAACAGTGTCACTAGTGGCCTTGACAGTCTTTAGAGAGAGGTGTTGGTTGGAGGAGATGGACATGCTTGGCCTGCATTGCTGCTGCTGCTGCTTCTTCTGCTGCTGCTGCTTTAGAGCCTATAAAGAGAAAACTGACTATAAGAAACAAAACAAATTAGTTTTTTAGTAATAATATAAAGTAAATGACCTCTTTAAACGGTGAGAAGCATGCTGATCATTCAAGTTCTTTGAAATCTATCAAGGCAAACAAAAACCTAAATTAAGCCAACCAAACACAAGGCCTAAATGATCCTTACAGTTTGGATACTTTTGGTCAGTATTATTCCTTTATATAAATGTGAGAAATAGTCATTAACATATTTTAGAACTTAAAAAATAACAAGTAAGCCAAACATCCCAATCTTGTAAACACAGATATGTTTTAAATAATTTCTAGAAACAGAATTCTAAACCGTGTACCCAAAAGAGGCCTATCTGCATCAACCTTATGTAGAAATATAAATATTTAGCTTATCTAATGCTTCACAGGTGCTACATTTGAACAAGAAGCTGTAAATAACTACTTGAGTAATCTTGGGTAAGAGCAATGAGATTTGTCTCAATTACCACATCTCAGCAATTTACAAGCAATGCAATAAACAGAGGGGAAGGAAGACTAGACAATACTTGTTCTAAGAATAGTGTGGTTCCTTCTGGCTCCTTCAGAATATTTTTATTTTTTTGAGGTTTTTAACTTATAAAATACACTTGACAATACTATTTAAAATTAACAGAAAAACCAAGAAATACCCAAATTTTAATCATGAAAACATATAAAGGCAACTATTAAACTCAAGGTTTTAAAAAAAAAAGAGACAAACCAAGTAAGTAATTTCAGAAAAACATTGGAAATTTGACTGTGCTAAGCTGCCAATTTCAAGCTTTAACCTTCAAGACTATCATGTAGAAAAGTGTGGGGAAACTGGCTACTTCTAGTTTCACCTTTTCTCTTCCTAATATAGTTTCCTCCTGCTTAACATTTACATATATCTCTGGCTGTGCTACAGGCACAGTGGCAACCCTGATCTTGCTCTAAGCTGCCAAGGGAGAAAAGCAACTGAGAGGGCCACATATCTGGCTTAGATTCATCTACACTTGTAATAGGTGAGGCAGAAGCACAATGTGTAAAAAATGGTAGTGCTGTCTGACCACTGATTATGGCTTAGTCTCTCATTCTTTGTAAACAGATAAGATGTTCATAGGCTTCCTAGATGGCATCTGCCAGTATTCATCCTTGCTACTCACAGTACTCATATAATTAATTCCATGTTAATAAAAAATTTTTTTTTTCTTTTTCTAGAGACAGGGTCTGACTCTGTCACCTGGGCTAGAGTGCAGTGGCATCATCATAACTCACTGCAACCTCAAACTCCTGGACTCAAGCAATCCTCCTGCCTCAGCCTCCCAAGTAGCTGAGACTACAGGTGCACGCCACCACACCCAGCTAATTTTTCTACTTTTTGCTCTTGCTCAGGCTAGTCTCGAATTCCTGGCCTCAAGCAATCCTCCTACATCAGCCTCCCAAAGTGCTAGGATTACAGGCGTGAGCCATTGCACCCAGCCTAACGCAAAACTTAACAGCACCATTTGACACCATGTTTGTGCCATGATCATGTAAATTCAGACACATGATGGAAACAGAGCAATTTACAGCCCCTCTAATTAAGAACTGTACAGCTTTCCCCTCAGTGTTTTACAAACCCTGTTCCTAATTCTCTTTTAAAATAAACAACAATAACAACAACAACTCTGATTTGTGGTAAATTATAACTAATACTGAAGTAATTTTTCTCACCTAACATTAAGAAAAATGTAACACTGGAAGCAAGGACTTACTTTACATACCAACAAATCTAATTTATATACTTTTTCATATTGATATTCCCTAAAGAAAATAAAATATTTGACACTTAGGATTATAGGAGTGTACTACAGGAGAAGTATGTGTGTCATGAATTAGTTAACAACGTTTAAGAAAATACTTGCCTTCTTTCTGTGGGGAAACAGTATCTTATACTTCTTAAAAATCTTTCCAAGAACTTACAGAAATGCAAGTGCTATAGGATACCCAGGCAGGCAGCAATTAGTCTTATGGATATTTTTTAATAAAAGTGTTCCTGGTTTAAATAGTTTAAAATTTACATAATTGTTATTAATAAAATTTTATTAATTTTAATTAAACAGGCAATGTATGAATACATTTTTACCACAAAACTAAACTCTTTTTAAAATCACTACCTAGATCTTGGTCCACAATTCTCAGAGGTAACCACAGTCATCAGTTTATTTTTCCTTACTGAACTTACTTTTATACTTTTATATATATGTGTGTACATATGTACACACATATTTGTACAGACATATGTATATTTCTATTAAAAATACAGCATTATTTTGTCGATATGTGCATGTTTTCAAAAATGGTATCATGCCCTACATGTTGCAGTAAAATTTAATTTTTTTTTTTTTTTTGAGACAGAGTCTCACTGTGTTGTCCGGGCTAGAGTGCCATGGCGTCATCCTAGCTCACAGCAACCTCAAAGTCCTGGGCTCAAGTGATCCTTCTGCCTCAGCCTTCCGAGTAGCTGGGACTATAGGCATGCGCCATCATGCCCGGCTAATTTTATATATATATATATATATATATATATATATATATGTATGTATGTATATTTACTTATTTATTTATTTATTTATTTTTAGTTGTCCAGATCATTTCTTTCTATTTTTTAGTAGAGACAGGGTCTCACTCTTGCCCAGGCTGGTCTCAAACTCCTGACCTTGAGCGATCCACCCGCCTCAGCCTTCCAGAGTGCTAGGATTATAGGCATGAGCCACTGCGCCCGGCGGTAAAACTTAATTTTAATGATTCTTTTTCTATGTTTAAACATATATAACAACCTCATTACAAAATAAACTTTTTAACCTTGGATAATTTTCCAGCATATGAATATGCCATCATTTACTACGGAATTCCCTGATATATATTTTAGCTTATTTGCAAGTTCTTGCTATAACTTTAATGTATTTTTCACTGTGTGTGTATATGTATGTATGCATATTTCTAATGTAAGTTCTAAAATGCTCAACTGCTTAATCATGAGATATGTGCATTTTAAATTTTAACAGATATTATAAAATTTCTCTCCAAAGTGGCTATAATAATTTATATCCCAATAGCAAATGAGTATTTATTTTCTTACACATTTGCTAATACTTGATTAAGCTCTTTAATTTATACCAAAATCTGAAGATAAAAGTAACCTGTTATTTTACTGTTTCTCTAATTATTAATTAGTTTATATTTATTGATCATTCGCATTTTAAAACAATCCAAAGCTAGTTCTCGCAAAAGCCAATAAAATAGACAAATTGTTGGCAAGTAGTACTGGAAAAAAACATACATTAAAAATGAACAACACTGAGAAACATAAAAGAGAGACATAAAAGAATATGCTATACAACTTTATATCAATATTGAAAAAATTAGGTGAAACAGACCATCTAAGAAACAATAAATTTCTAAAATTGGCTCAAAAATCTGAAAATCAAGAGGCTACTAATAGATGATGAAACTATAATGTCAAGAAACAATTTTAAAAGGTGTTATTTACTGAATTTTCAAGGAAAAGATAATTTTTACAATTTTGTTCGAAAATCTAGAAAACCAGAGTTGCACAACTTTATGATGCCAGAACAATCCTGATTTCAAAATCACATAAGAGTACAAGAAAACTGCAAAATCCAACCTAAAGTCTTAACAAAATTCAAATAACATATGAAAAAGATATGTAACAAATATGCAGGGTTTATTCCTGAGAGTTACAGTTTAATTTTAGAAAATCTAGTTGTGTAATTCTGTATATTAGTAGATTAAAAGAGAAAAATCTAACTAATCTCAATCAATCCCAAAGAAAACAAACTTGAAAAATTCAATACTTATTCATAATTTAAAAACACACAAACAAAAAAACTTCTCCACAAACTAAGAACTTTAAAAATGCGAGTAAAGAGAGTATCTACCAAAAACCTATAACAGGTATACAAAAAGGCACACAAATTACTAAACCAAATTGGGATACTGCATGAAATTTCCCCTTAAAAGGGCCCAATGTAAAAGCTTTTGAGAAATTTTCAGTGACTGCCAGAGTCAAGCATTTTTAATGTGGGAGATTATACTTCTGATAAACACAGACTAACAATGCTTACCTGCTTTAGTGCTTTCTTGCTGTGCTTCTGTGATGGAGAAATGACTTTACCTGCTGGAATGGTGGGTGATGGGCAGCCTGACTGGGGAGAGGATGGCTGTGACAGTCTAGACGATACTAAGGGAAAAAAGTGACAATGAAACATTTTGCTATCAGAGTTATTATCAAGCACCATTCCTTCCCCAATCACATGCTGCTACCTGTATTAAGAACTGTGTGACCAAACACTTTTGGGAAGTTTCTTCTTTTTGGAGTTCTACTGCAAACAGCCTCCCTTTTCAGTTTATTTCCTCAGAAAGCTCTAGTGAAGGATGATAGGATGGGGAAAGTATGGGTGTTAGTATTCATTACTTTTCATTCTTTAATTTTTCAATAGAATTGATTGAAGAAGCAGGAAGTAGAACATAAACCATGAGTCATCAAATTAGATAAAACTTAGAAAAGATTCTAGGGCCCTTTGGACAGTATCTATGTTCTCAAGGTAAATCTAATGACAATATGATGTAGTAGAAGAGCCCTGGATTGACAGTTTAAAATGAAGGCAATCAGGCCATGAGATCTCAAAATTCTATCATAGTTTTAATCCCTACATTCCTTCTTTTTTTTATTTTTTTGAGACAGAGTCTCACTGTGTTGCCCGGGCTAGAGTGCCATGGCGTCAGCCTAGCTCACAGCAACCTCAAACTCCTGGGCTCAAGCAATCGTTCTGCCTCAGCCTCCCGAGCAGCTGGGACTACAGGCATGTGCCACCTTGCCTGGCTAATTTTTTCTATATATTTTTAGTTTCCAATTAATTTCTTTCTATTTTTAGTAGAGACAGGGTCTCGCTGTTGCTCAGGCTGGTTTCCAACTCCTGAGCTCAAACGATCCGACCGCCTTGGCCTCCCAGAGAGCTAGGATTACAGGTGTGAGCCACCACGCCTGGCCATTCCTTCATTTCTTAAATCGATAGTTTGGGCTTCCTACAGTGAGAGGGCATTTTAAGATTTCTCTAATGGAAACAAGGGTTTGCACAAGATGTAGCCACTGTACTTCACTAGCTGTTTTATACAGTCTGTCAGAGTTTAGCCATACCAGGCTGAGTTCTTCCTTTAAGAGTCTATACCACTTATAATAAATAGCAAGTAGATTTTTAGGTGCCATAAAGTTCGACAGTATTGTTTATGATGAAGAACACAGAAATTGCTGACTCAGAGCCTTTATTTAAAAGAAAGTTATAATCACTACTGCTTGTGATGACTCTTGAAGAGTGCACACTTACTAATGTCCTCCTCTTTTAATAGTAGTTGGACTGAAAAGGCCTGGATAGCAAATGGCATCCGATGGTAAGACCAATAAGCTTTAAGATAGCACACAAAATATGTACTAGCTACCTGACATGAAAGTGCAGAAGCGTTTTTGGAAACAACGTTCACTGGAATATGCAAGTTTTGGAATATTGCATTTCAATTTACTTAGATGATCTAAAAATAGGAATATACAGTAGATACATTTACAGAAGTAACAGCAGACAACATTAAGATGATGACTTATACTTGTGCTTTAGCTCTGTATCCCAACCTTTATGAAAAGGTTTACATATGGAAAACAGCTGATGTACAATACACTTGATGTTTATAAAAAAGAGAGAACATATCGTTCCACTGTAATATATCATAAAAAAAAGAGTTGAATAATTCTTGAGATAGTTGAGCGGCAAAAAGAAACCATAGCCTCGATGTACTTTGATGTTGATCAATTTCAAAAAAAAAATAACAACTTTACTGAGATATAATTTACATACCATGAAATCCACCTATTTACAGTATAAAATTCAATGGCTTTTAATGTAGTCACAAAGATCACCATAATTAATTTTCATCACCCTCCCAGATGCCATCTCTGTTAGCTGTCATTTGTCTTCCCCTCCTACCTAAGTCCCTGGTTCTACGCAACCATTATTCTACTTTCTGTCTATGGATTTGCTTATTATGGACATTTCATATAATGGAATCATATCTTATGTACTCTTTTGTGAATGTTTTTTTTCACTTAGCACTTAGTTTTGAAGGTTCACCCATGTTATGATATATATGAATACTTCCCTTTTATTGCTGAATAATATTCCTTTGTATACATATGCCACATTTTGTTTACTTATCAGCTTATGGACTTTGGCTTGTTTATACTTTTGGGCTATTATAAAGAATGTTATGAAGAATATTTGGGTGCTGGTGTTTGTGTATACATGCTTTTTTTCTCTTGGGTTAATTCCTAGGAATGGAACTGCTGGGTCTTACAGTAACTCTATGTTTAACTTTTTGAGGAACTGCCAAACTGTTTTTCAAAATGGCTGCTCTATTTTTACAATTCCACCAGGAATGTAAGAGGGTTCCACCTTATCTGCATCCATGTTAACACTTATTACTGTCTGTCTTTTAATTTGGCCAATGTTTTTAAAAGGCCATCAAAATAAAAGCCAAAACTATTGATATTTAACTATGCTTATTTTCTTTTTAATGTCTTATGGAAATCTGAGACTATACATTTTCTCACCTGTCTCAAATATTGTCTGGTTATAAAAAAAACAAATCAAAATATCCCCACTAAAAAATACAATGATTCTACTTTGTACACTGGAAAAGAGACAGTAAAGCTATCTGTAATTACCAGGAAAAACTGATTGGAATATTTCCCCATAAGGCAAAGCCCTTTCTAACAAATGAAACCACAAGCATATTACTAAGCCTACTGAAATAAATCATGAAAATTACAGGACCCACCAGTGATAAACATCTCCCAGAGTTGACTTAATGCCAAGTACTGGTTTCAACTTCTATGAAACTTAAACACTGTTGTAACATTTTATATATTAAAGGCTCAGAACTACAAAAAGCAAACAAGACTTAAACACAAAGATTTAAACATAATGTTGAAAAACTTATCTCTTATAATTCCTTTTAGCAGCTATACTAATTGTCTTCAAAGACACATAATTTTATTAGTAATAGCAATCAAGTATCTTCTATTTGCCTAATATTGTACTAGGTTCATTTTAACAGTTCACTGAACTCTCAAAACTACCCTTTCGTAGGGTAGTTCTCTTTCTACTGTTCCCTCTCAAAACTCCTCAAATTTTACTTCCAGAGATAATTAATATCGCTTGGCTGTCATCTTTATATTTTTCTATGCAAATAAAAATATGAAAAGATTTTAAGGACATATATTTAGATACAAATAAATCTCTAAGATACATATTCATCTACATATTATGATGGTATTGTCTAAATTTTACATAGCAGGAAATTTAATTAGTTTGCCAAAAGATCACACCTAGTAAGGAGCAGAGCCAAGATTTGAATTTTATTTTCAGGACGATGAATGGGTAGTGGGCTGATGATGGTGGTCACCAAAAAGGTATGTCCACATTCTAATCCCCAGAACCTGTGGCTGTTACTTTATTTGGGAAAGGGTCTTGGCAGATGTAATTAAGTTAATCTGAGTGGGTCTTAAATCCAACAACAAGCATCTTTGTAGGAGACCAATGGTACAGTAAAGATAGACACAGGGGTGAAGTGAAGACAGAGGCAGAGATTGGAGAAATGTGATCACAAGGCAAGTAAGTCAGCAACCACCAAAAACTAGAAAAAGGAAGGAACAGATTCTCCCCTTAAGCCTCTCTAGGGAATACAGACCTGCCAACACCTAGCTTTCAGACTTCTGGCTTCCAGAACTGTGAGAGAAGAAATTTCTGTTGGTTTAAACCACAAAGTCTGTGGTAACTTCTAACCATAGAAAACTCATACATTATCTAAAACTAGTGAGTTGTCTGTTTATATATTTGTAATGTTTAAATCAAAAGCCATTATTAAAGATTAGGCATCTATTATCAAGTTGCATCTAAGGTTTAAAAAAAAAAAGACTTGGCACTCAAATTGTCCCGTTTTGAGCTAGAGGGAGCTCCTTCAAGTCGTACTCTGTCTTTGGGACATGGCTGCAGCAGTATTTGACTACTTCCTTACTATCTGGCACAGAAAGAAGTCCCAGGCAACTCTTGCATAATTTTTTTCCCAGAACGAGGTCAGTCACTTCTCCAAGAAGCCCTGATATTTTTGAATTGGAAATGGTATTAAAAGACCACACTCTGCACAGTAGAGGTGTGCTCCTTGTCACTGGGTTACTACTAGTTCTAGGACTTTTCAGTGATTGAAATAAGAAAACAAGTCTTGTTTTAGAGAAAAGAGAAAACTAAATTGATGTTTAGATACCAAATTCAAAGTTAAGATTACAGGTTTGTCACTTAACTTTTCTGATCTTATATTTTTATCCTGTTTCTTCTTCCCTAATAATCCTGGTTCCTAATAACATTACTAATGTATTAATTTGCTTTCTCTTAATATATCTAGTTTCAAAGAAACCATACCAATCTAATCACTAAAAATAAGACTACTGAATGCTGTTTAAGATTTGTGTCTGGGCTGGGCACGGTGGCTCACGCCTGTAATCCTAGCACTCTGGGAGGCTGAGGCAGGCGGATTGTTTGAGCTCAGGAGTTCGAGACCAGCCTGAGCAAGAGCGAGACCCCGTCTCTACTAAAATTAGAAAGAAATTAATTGGACAACTAAAAATATATAGAAAAAATTAGCGGGGCATGGTGGCGCATGCCTATAGTCCCAGCTACTTGGGAGGCTGAGGCAGGAGGATCACCTGAGCCCAGGAGCTTGAGGTTGCTGTGAGCTAGGCTGAT
>CAUYSK010070964.1:0-19371 GCA_963575035.1 Avahi laniger
TATAGAAAAAATTAGCCGGGCATGGTGGCGCATGCCTGTAGTCCCAGCTACTCAGGAGGCTGAGGCAGGAGGATCGCTTGAGCCCAGGAGTTTGAGGTTGCTGTGAGCTAGGCTGACGCCACGGCACTCTAGCCCGGGCAAAAAGAGTGAGACTCTGTCTCAAAAAAATAAATAAATTTTACGTAAATAAGAAGGTGATAAATGCTATGAGGTAAAAATGTAGAACAAGGTAAAGGGAAATTGATAGTGCTTAGGGACAGGGAAGGAGGACACACTACTCAGTATGGTGTTAGGAAAAGCCTCACTAAGAAGAGATTTGTGCGAAGACTTGAAGGTGAGGGCGTAAGCCAAACAGATGTAGGGGGAAAGGATCCTGGGATCAGCCAGAGCTGTGTCCTAAGACAGAAGCATGCAGTGTGTTGGAGGAGGTGCAAGGAGGCTGGTGAGTCTGGGTGGAGTGAGCAAGAGGAAAATGAGAGGGAAATGCAATCAGAGAGGTATCTGGAACCTGATCCTGGAGGGCCCTGTAGACTGTGTGAGGACTGATTTTCACTATCAGTTAGAGAGCATTGTATGGCTGGGTTTTTAAAAAATATGCATATGAGATATAATTCGGTATCATACCATACAATTCATTTAAAGTGTAAAATTCAACATTTTTTAGTATATTCACAGATATACGTGCAACTATTACCACAATCAATTTTAGAACATTTTAATCATCTCAAAGAATCTGCTTCTCTAGTCCTGAGCAACCAGTAATCTACTTCTGTCTCTATAGATTTCCCCATTCTGGACATTTCATATGAATGGAATCATATAATACGCAGTCTTTTGTGTCTGGCTTCTTTCACTTAGCATAATGTTTTCAAGGTTCATCCATGCTGTAGCATACATTGGTACTTCATTCCTTTTTATGGCTGAATAATATTTCTTCGTATACACGTACCATATTATGTTTATCCATTTGTCAATTGATGGATATTATAGTTATTTCCATCTTTTGGCTATTATGAATAATGTTGTTTTAAACATTCATGTACAAGTTTTTGTGCGCATTGTAGGGTTTTAAGCAGAGCCATGACATGGTTTAGGAGGATCACCTGGCTATAGAAGCGAATGTGAATTAAGAGAATTACCCACCAAAATTAGCATTTGTTTATTATAAAAATGCAAATTCCTGGATGTATTTAAACAAAACACATCGATTATTTATTCGCCTGCAATAAACTGAGCCATTATCCTTGTTGTTTTTCTTAAGCACATGATCCTACCTTGAAAATAAATGAGTATATTGGTATGGGTTTTGAGCTGTCCTGCCTTATCACTTCACAAGTCAATCAATATAAAAGAGTTCTAGTCCCTGCTGGCAGCAATTGACACTTTAAGATAGCTGTATGAGCTGAGAGGCCAAGAACCTGACCCACATAGATAGAATTGTTCTCCTAATAGAAAAAAAAAAATCCCTGTCTTCACAGGATTCAAGATGGAAGTAGAGGGGATACAGGAGGATAGATGAATGTGTTGGCCAGTGGTGCTGCCTTTGCCTGAGTACCACCTGAACTTTAGTATCCAGTACTTCTGAAAACTTTTGACAAAGAAAAAGATGAATCCTGCTAGAAGGTGACCCCAGATCAACAATCCTTACAGCCAGCTTCCCTTTCAAGCCAATAATAATTACTGCACATAGTAGGTTCTGTGTAATACTACTGGATTCAACTTAACCCTCATTAGCTGTAAACCTGCAAAATAGTTAGTGATCCCATTTTTCAATTATTTTTCTTCTAACCAGCAAAACAGATAGTGCCAGCAAAGAGATAAAGAAAAATAGGCATTCTCTCCCACCAAGTAATTCATGCTCACTGTTAAAAAATTAAACATAAAAATAAATATTCATAATACAACTCACAGCTAACCATTATTTCCTTCTAATTTTTTTCTTTACCTAAATGTTTTAGAGTTTTATGTTTTGTTTTTAATATTATTAGGATCTATACAGTTTTATACCTGTTTTTCTTTTAATTCGATCAAGAACATTTTCCCATGTTATTAAAAATTCTTTGAAATAATCTTAATGGCTATATAATTTCATTTTTAAGACTGTGTCTTTATTTAACCATTACTATTGTTTATATTTGTATATAAATAATGCTGCAATAGACATTTTACATATTGATAAACCCCTGTCCCCTTCTTTGATTATTTCCTTAAGATAAATGTGCAGTGAAGCAGTCTCGAATATTGCTAGTAGAAGTACAAATTGGTATAACTTTTCTGGAAGGCCATTGGCTCTTGTTGGGTTTTGTTTCTTCATTTTGAAGAAGCCCTTGCTCAAGTGATGAAAATGATCTATATTTTGATTGAAGAGGTAGTTATACAACTGAATACATTTGGCAAACTCATCAAACAATATCCTTAAAATCAATAAATTTTATTATCTATGAATATCTCAATAAAAAAATTAAAATACAAAAAACCAAAGCACTGTAGTACCAAACTGATACTTTCTCCTTCATATAGTTGGAAACATTAAGGATAATTTAAAACAGAATAGTTTTCTCACTGTGTAATTCTGTGTTATTTAATGCCATGCCCCGGAACCACCTGATATCAGTTGGTATTATGAATCACACACTTTGAGAAACACTGGTCTATAGCAATTTCTAAGAAGGCACTTATGATAATACTAAGAACTAAAATCTATTTAGCATACACTATGTGCTAGATACTGTTTTAATACTTTATACCTGTGCTATCCAATAAGGTAGCCTCTAGCCACATGTAACTATTGAGCACTTAAAATGTGGATAGTCTAATTTGAGGTGTGCTACAAATGTAAAATACTTGTCAGATTTTAAAGACTTTAAGTTGATTGCATGCTAAAATGATATTTTGGATATATGGGTTAAATACATATATTATTAAAATTAATTTTACCTGTTTCGTTTACAACTAGAACATTTAAAATTTCCTATGCAGCTCACATTTGTGACTTGCACTGCTTTACTTATTTAATTTTGTTTAATTCTCATAATGACCCAATGAGGTCAATATTTTTCTTATTATCATCAGCCTTATTTTTCAAGTGAGGAAATCAAGGTAGAGAGGGGTTATGTACCTTGCCCAAACTCATAAAGCTAATAAATGGTAAATCTGGAATTGAATACAGTCTTTTTCCAGTATGAGCACCTAGGCACCTAGCTGAAACAATATTTTAGGAAGATTTATCTAGCTAGGATTTTTTTTTAAATCCTTTCCTTGTAAACATCACTAAAAAGATGGGTAAAATATGTTTTTATCAAATGGACAATATATGAAGCTTTCCGCCTACTAAGAAATATTATAAACCAAAGCAAGGAAAAAAATAATGCAAAACTGAGCAATCATTTAGTTTTGTTTAAAGATTTTTGTCATTCAAAGACAATTAAGAATGAGATTTAAGAGAATATTGTTCTTTGAATAAAAATGATTAACTTCATTAATTAGTGGCAGCTTTTAGTTTCATCACCATTTGAAATGATGCCTAAGTGTTGATAATAATTTAACTTTGACAGAGTAAGTCAGTGACATTAATACTTTTTGTAGAGAATACAGTTAAGGGCTTAGAAAATAGTTGGCATATTGAATGTCTGTAAGTAAATTTGAAGCTGGGAAGGGGCCAATTCATGTTATCAACAGGTACTTTATAGATTTCTACCTAAACAAGTAACACTAGAAGCTTGGACCTTCTCCTGTAACCACGAGTTGGTTCAATCTCTGAATTATTTACAGAAAAATTAGGATACTATGACAGAATTTGCATTTCAAAGGGGAAGGAATTCAGAGGGCACTTACTCTTCTTCATTTGTGGACATTTGAAGATCAGTTTTTTTTGTTGTTGTTTTTTGAGACAGAGTCTCATTCTCTTGCCTGGGCTAGAGTGCCGTGGCATCAGCCTAGCTCACAGCAACCTCAGACTCCTGGGCTCAAGCGATCCTCCTGCTTCAGCCTCCCAGGTAGCTGGGACTACAGGCACGTGCCACCATGTCCGGCTAATTTTTTCTATTTTTAGTTGTTTGGCCAATTTCTTTCTATTTTTGGTAGAGATGGGGTCTCGCTCTTGCTCAGGCTGGTCTTGAACTCCTGAGCTCAAACGTTCCGCCAGCCTTGGCCTCCCAGAGTGCTAAGATTACAGGCGTTAGCCACTGCGCCCAGCCCATAAAATGCTTTTTTTAAAGCTGAATTTAAGCCAGGATTCGAATCTAAGTGTGTTCCCTGATTCCAATTTATTTGTACACTGTAACATATATTTTTAAAACTGAAAATAGCTTTTTATTACAAAATCAATTCATAATCCTTGTATGAAAAAAATTTTAATATAGATAAGCAAAAAGAAAATAAAAATACCCATACTGCCACCATCCCACCATAGGGAACGTTGTCAGCATCCTGATGCATAATGGTCGTTTAGACCTTTTGCTGTGAATATATACACATATAATTTTAAATAACAGGAAATATACTGTACATGTGCTTTCAATGAAAATACCTGTCATTTTTAATAACTGAATCACAGTCAATTGTGCCACAATTTATTCAACCAACCCTTAGTTTTTTGTTCATTCAACAAATACTTATTGAGCACCCACTATATTCAGGGACTATCTTGAGACTGGACGTACAGTGGTGAACAAAACAAATTTTGATATAATATTTGTTCATAATTTTTCACTCTTATAAATAGTGCTATAATAAACATCATTTTATGTGCATTTTTACAGATTTGTCCCTTTATTCACTTGGGGTAATAATTGAGCATGTTTTATATGACAGATACCTGCTAACTTCATTATATATATTATCTCATTTAATCTTCATGGTCCAAGAGGTGAGATTATTGTGATCCCAATTTTCAAATGAAGAAACTGGAACATGGAGAAATTAAGTAATTGGCTAGGGAAGTGCAGAGGTGGAATTTAAGCTCAAATTTGTGTGATGCTAGATTTTATGTACTGCTAGCAATGTTGAGATGAAATTACTGTATCAGAGGATATTAACATTTTTAAGATGCTAAATTACTAAATTGCCAGCCAAAAAATTGTTATTACACCTTTATAGTATACATATCTAAAAGTGTGTTTATACCTTCACACCGTGCCCTTGCCAACACAGAGGTTAGCTGCTACTGATTCTTTTTTTTTTTTTTTTTTTTTTTTTTTACAGAGTATCAAGCTGTTTCCCAGGCTAGAGTGCTGTGGCATCCGCCTAGCTCACAGCAACCTCAAATTCCTGGGCTCAAGTGATCCTCCTGCTTCAGCCTCCCGAGTAGCTGGGACTACAGGCATGTGCCACCATGCCCGGCTTATTTTTTCTATATATTTTTAGTTGTCCAGCTCATTTCTTTCTATTTTTTTTTAGTAGAGACGGGGTCTCGCTCTTGCTAAGGCTGGTCTCGAACTCCTAAGCTCAAACAATCCGCCCTCCTTGGCCTCCCAGAATGCTAGGATTACAGGCGTGAGTCACCACACCCAGCCAGCTGCTGCTGATTCTTAAAAACAAACTTAAATTTTAAAATTATCAATTTGTAAAGGGAAGGGTGGTTAAAAGCAGTTTAATTCAACCCAGTTGCAGAGAAACAACAAAGAAATAGATTAACAATGTGAAGCTTAAAGAAGATACCAATAGATAAATGAGAGACAGCAATGGAGGCAAGAGTCAAAGAGGTAGGTGCTGTCTGGTTTCAAAGCAGCCTTCCAGTTCCAGATTCCAGGCTCTTACGAGGCACTGACCTTCTTACATTGGTTCAGTGATAGACACCCCTGCCTCCCACTGCCGTATAGTAAACATTTTTCTTTTGCTTAAGCTAATCTGAATGGTTTCTGTTTCTATCAGCCAGAATGTTGAGTTATGTTAAAATGTTGTAGGAAAATGTTCTTGTCTCTCACAGGTTTGTAAGATACGCCTTTTCGTGCAGTATGTAAGATCCAATACAGTATTTTCATATTTGTTTCAGGACTTGCTGATAAAAAGTTTACAATGGAAAGAAAAGCTCAAACATGCTAACTCTGCATAGTGAGACAAAAGTGACCCATTTACTTCATTATTTCCTATAGCATCTATATTTTTATGATCAAAAAATATTAAAATGTTACACTGATTTTAAAAAGCCATCAATTTGATGCCACTGGAGTTGAGTTAAAGTAACTAGTTGATTATCCTCAGCACAGCCCTGAGTTGTCATTCCTCTGCCAAAACCGTACAATATTAGCTTCCCAAGATGAATGATGCATCCTTCAAACCATATGATCTTTCACAATGATTATAATTAGAGTTTCTGGGCTTAAATGGGACCTGTTATTTATAACTCACCTTTTGGTACCCTTTGGTCTTGTAAGCAGTATAGTCTAGCAATTAAAGCGTGGGCTTCGGTGCCAGGCTATCTTGTTTGAATCCCAGTTTTGCCACACATCCACTTATATGACCTGAGGCAAATCCTTTAACCTTTTTGTGCCTCAGCTTTTTCAACTATAAAATGGGGGTACTAACAGCTCCTTCATAGCATTCCTGTGATAATCGATGGTATAATATAGTTAAAATGCTTAGAGGGGATCTGGCAGAGGATAAGCACTCCGCAGATGCCACCTGTTGCTGCTGCTGTTTTTACTATTACATCTGGGGGAGCTAAAGTGAAAAAGATGTTGGATATTCAGCATCACCTCCATCGTCACCCTTACTTCCAAATCACTTGTTTTAAAAACCCTTCCTTGGCTGGGCGCAGTCAGGGCTGAGAAAACAGCATAATTAAAGACAACAGCCAAAAAAAAAAAAAAAAAGTTCAACCCTTTTGAGAAATAAAGAAGTTCTTTATGAGTAAAGTATACTTCCAGTGAGGAGCAGGATGATCTGTGTATGTGAGATTCCTGGTATTTTTAGACATAGATGTGAATGTCAACCTTTTCCCTTGCTCCTGATATGAATAAAATTACTGTTAGAAATTTAGAAAAAATGTAGCATACTAGGTGACACTTAAGCTGGGGTCTTAACTTCTTTAAACATTTATGTATCTGATTCATCTATCCACTCAGCAAACCCTTCATTCAACATCTACTTTATACTAAGGATGACATGTGAAAAAGATAATACTGAAGATGTATATTAACTGGTAAGAGAAGCCAGTAGGAGAGAGTTCCCACCACTCCCATTACGACCCACTGCCTTCTGCGCTGTCGCAGGGGTGAATGCTGCTGGCTAAGGCCAGCCCTCCCACTTGGCACCACATCGCACCCCCTTCACCCGCTCCATGCTATCACTCCACACTTGCTCCCCTTTCTTTCCTGAATCATTTTCCCCCACTTTGTTGGGTCATTCATGGAAGCATAGAAACATCCTGCATTTTTCTCATCTTTAAAAACCCTCTCTTAGGCTGGGCGTGGCGGCTCACACCTGTACTCCTAGCACTCTGGGAGGCCGAGGCAGGAGGATCATTTGAGGTCAGGAGTTCGAGACCAGCCTGAGCAAGAGCAAGACCCCATCTCTACTAAAAAAAAATAGAAAGAAATTAGCTGGACAACTAAAAATATATAGAAAAAATCAGCCGGGCATGGTGGTGCATGCCTGTAGTCCCAACTACTCGGGAGGCCGAGGCAGAAGGATCGCTTGAGCCCAGGAGTTTGAGGTTGCTGTGAGCTAGGCTGACACCACGGCACGCTAGCCTGGGCAACAGAGCAAGACTCTTTTGTCTCAAAAAAAAAAAAGAGTCATACGAAAAGAAGAGTCAAGGAAGATTTGAGGTTTATGTGTCCTGTTTAAAACTTTTACAAAGAGCCTGGTCACGGTGGTTAACCCCTGTAATCCTAGTATTTTGGGAGGCCGAGGCAGGAGGATCGCTTGAGGCCAGGAGTTTGAGACTAGCCTGAGCAAGAGTTAGACGCCATCTCTACAAAAAAAATAGATAAATTAGCCGGGCACAGTGTCATGCGCTGTAGTGCCAGCTACTTGGGAGGCTGAGGCAGGAGGACTACTTGTGCCCAGGAGTTAGAGGTTGCAGTGAGCTATGATGATGCCACTGCACTCTACCCCCAGCAACAGAGACCCTGTCTCAAAAAAAAAACTTTTACAAAGAGAATGTATTCATGTATCACTTGTGCCCCCCAAAACTTACAGGCTTACATGGAAAACAGACATGTAGACAAATAAATTACAATACAGTATATTTATATGACATGGAAGAATGAGTATGTAATTCCAAGGGAGAGACAATGCAGCTAAGGAAAGCTTTGTAGAGGAGTGATGATTTGAGAGTTGGGTTTAAAAGAGGCATAGTTCCACTAGACAAAGTATGGGAGGGACAGAGCAGCCTTCTAGGCAGAAGGAATAGTGTGTGCAAAAGCAAAGAGGTATGAAACATAGTAATGGCTCTGAAAACTGTAAGCCGTGAGATTTGAGAGGAGAGGTGAAGAGAGTTTTCAGCGTTTTGAGCTATTAAAAATTTCATCTTATCCTTCTCCTCACACGTTTCACATTCCCATATCCAGTATCTCCACCTAAGTGTTTGGCTGTAATTAGAAGCTTATTACTCCATTAAAGCAAATGTCTTGGGGTTTTTCTCCTTATTATTTTCCAGAAAGTCTTTCTCTATTTTCCTGCTCCCCACAAGTTCCATTTATTTTTTCATTATACCACTTCTCAGATTCTATTATAGATTCCCTTGGCGTCTCTGGTACAAGAAATCCACATGTAATTTTTATCTGTGGAGTACAGAAAAAAAGGAAGAAGACATATCTTTGATTTAAATACACACACACAAACACACACACACACAGTTTTGTTTTGTTACAGTGTATAGCTTTGTTAGGAACACAGTTGTTCAGCTGAATTACTTTAGTAATTAAAATTTTTAATCCTGTAAATGTTAGTCTCTAGTCCCTTACCAAAGATTTAAAAGTGAAGTTGCTTTTCATTGTGTGACTCAAGACTTTTTGAGGTTGATTTTTTGAAGTCAGGGTTGGGGTTCTGCTTTTTTCCACCCACCTTCCTACTATCTGTAGAGTCAGGAAAGCACCCTTGATGACAGCACACTCTGAGAAAAGCAATAGCATTAATCCACTCTATTAGTTCCTGGTACTGTGTGTGTGTGTACCACGTCTCATACTGAGTAGTGATTGTGTATCTGTCTCCAGCTGAGAGCCCCTTAAGGTAGGAATCATAACAGGTATTCATTCGTACACCTAGTTCAATGCCTAGTTCATAATGGATGCTCAGTAAACATTTGTCAAATTGAATTGCACTAAACTAAATTGAATTGGATTATAGCACCACGGGAGAAGGGGATTTTTGAGTTTGCTTTTTAAGTGAGATTGATTTAAAACAAATCTAGAAAGAAAAATTATTATATTGTTTTGTTTTGAAGCATAGTCTAAATTTGGGGTACAGCTACCAATATGTTCATTGCCCGTAATTTTTTAAGCACTCTGTGCAATGACTCATCAAAGTCCCCAAATAGATTTTTTTAAAAAGTCACAGTGGCCCTAGAAAACAAAATTAAGCTTGGCAGATATAAATATCTTTATATTTCTTTGCAGTCAAGAATATGGGGTCTTATTGATATACAGAAGAACATCTTTAAGTCATTTCTTTTCTTTGTAGCAGAATTGGAATTGAAGCAAAAATCACCTGATAAATTCCTGTAAGGCTTCCCCCACACATTCGTTTTATTCTTACTAGAAGTCACTAGTCAAAGACTTGTGTTATCTTTCAAAAAAGCAATGCTACCTCATTTCCTAACGCTTGTTTTCTGACCTCCAAGTGTCTCCAGTCCAGCTGGCCAAAAAGCCAGGCCAGACAGAGGTTCCTGTATTTCAGTAGAGGAACAAATAAACTCAGCTTCTACTCCTTTTCCTCTACTTCACAATTTTTTTCTGTTGCAAAGGAGTTTGGAATTCAAATTATCCAAGCCCAGAGCCTTCCAGTCTAAAACTGTAAAACAATGCTAATAATTAGATACCTGGTCATGCCTCCAACCCTCTGGCTGTTAAAGATCTGTCTCCTCTGAGACCAAGTCCTGAACATTCAAATAACCCCTGTATTATAGAGAAGGCTCTCTTGCCAGTGGGAAGCTATTTTATTAATTCATTTATTCAGCATACCTGATTGGGTATCTCTGTGTTAAGCCTTGGAGATTCAAGCTGAGTAAGACTTACTCCCACCCTAAGGAGCTCACAGTCTATTTTGGCAACAATAATTTATACAGTACCTAGTTAATAATAATGCAAGTGCTAAAATAGCAGTGAGACAGAGTGGTAACAGTGATAGTAATCAGGAGTGATTAGTTCAGCGTGGCGGGGTCTGGGAAGGCTCTGCAGGAAAGAAAAATGACTTTTAATCATTAGCCTTAAAGAATAAAAAAGATTTCATCACACAGAGAAGGGGTGGCCTTACATTTCAGACATAGCGCACACTAAGAGTAACAGCATGAAGACATGAAAGCTCACGACATGTAGAGGGAACAGCACGCAGCTGGGCATGCAGGGCAGGTGGGCTGCACTGTGAGAGACGGAACCAGGTGAGCGGGCGGCAGAGGCAGTACTATGTGATGCTGAGGGGCATGGACTCTAGAGCCTGGGTTCGAATCCCAGCTGAGCCACTTACTATTCATAGCCATTGTGACCTTAGCAAGTCACTTAACCTCTCTATAGCTTTGTTCCTTCGTATTTTAAATGAGGCTACTAGTAGCGTCTCTTTCATAGGGCTGCATGCATGTGGCTAAAACAGTTCTCAGAACAAAATAAATATAAGTATCAGTTACTATTAGGCCACATTATCAAGAGCCTTGAACTTTAATGTATACATTTTTCTGTAAGTAAAAGAAAAGTTTTAAAGCAGAAGAGAGGGAAATATGCCACAGGATATATATAATCTGTATTTTAGAAAAGTAACTCTGGTGCCACTGGGTAAGGAAGAGACTAGAGGCACAATACAAGTTCTGAGGCAGTTTCGAGAGTATAGATAAGAGGTGCTGATACAACACGGTCCTGAGTTAATACAGTGGCCTTAAACATTATGGGTTCCTAAATAGAAATTTCAAACTTGAAATACTAGTCTTAACAGATCTTACCAGTTTAATTCTAAAAAAATACAGTGAGGACCCTGGGGAAGAACACAAAGGGTCTCTTCCTCCAGTCTGGATATTTTAGTGTTCAACTGATGCTTCCACACCCAAATATCAGACCAGTATTTCCCACATACTGGTCATGATAACTTTTCATCTAGTTAGATGTTAGGAGTAAGATATGCTATTATTGGAGATGCTTTTCTTTGTCCTTTAAGTAACCTCAAATCTACTTGTCAGTTTCCTAGAGGAAGTTCTGGCTTCCGGACTGCACAGCCGAAGCAGAGAGAGCTCTCAAGTCACATCAAGGTCAGCAAGCAGAAGATGAAATGGTGATGGAGAGGTGGGGGAATGGAAAGCGTCCCCTCTTGCCCCCGCTGCAGGCTTTCCCCATTAACCAGAGGTGTTGAGAAAGGCTTTGGGTTTTGTGCTTGTTGTTATAACTCATCTTCAGGTAGCCTGCTGATTTCTGAACTGTTGGCCCAGACACCAAGACTCCCAGTGATGAGCTAACAATAAGTCTGAGCCCATCCCAATCCACTTTTCTCATGGTTTCTGTATTGAATAAATAAATGTATTCTTTGTGTATATGATAGCACAATTAGTTCCATTTATGATGAATTTTGTTGGGATCTTATTTGGGGAAAGAGTTATCAGAGCTTAGATGGGTTTAAAAAATAGTCCTTTCATGTACATGCCACACTCCTTGATTTCCTTTCTCTTCCCTTGACCCTTTCTACTTTTCATTAACCACATTCCTACACAACTCTTTTCTGGAAACTCACCATGTTTCTTTAGCGAGCCATCCAAAAACTGTTTGTCCTTACATTGCAGTTTTCTGTGGGACTGAGAAACCATGTATGACTATAATAAAAATCCATTTTTTGAAAAGATTTGAGTGATTTGGTTTTATTTCTTTGGGGTTAATTTATGGGAATTCATGACGGTTTTACACCAAACATAATGAAAGCATTGCCTCTACCCAAAGGATATTTGAAGTATGTCAAGGCAAATAATAAATTCTGGTGTCAATTTCAACTCTCTTGAATGCAGTAGAAAGTGATGGTATCATTAATGCCAGAAAATTAAAGCATCCTCAAATCAAAATAGCAAAAATACCGTAGCATAATCCCTCCCTGGTTCTCTGTGTATTTTTTTTAGCTAATATGTTGATAAATGTTCGCTAGTGTCAGACAGCCTAAGGTCAAATCTATGTCATATTTATGTGGCTTTGGGAATATTATTCAGTCTCTTTGTGGCTCCGCTTCCTCATCTATAAAATAGTACTCTCCTCATAGGATTCTAAGGATTAAATGAAATGAGACAATACATGTTAAAGTGCTTAGAACATTGTCAGGTGCATAGTAATCAGTCAATAAAATTTGACCAATAATTGTAAGATTGTTTCCTGTTTCCAAGTTGGGGGTATGGAATCACTGTGCAAAATGATTGGATTCATGTCAACCCTCCCACTGCACTAATCAGCAGTTCAAGAAACAGAGGGAAAAGATGAAAGGTCATCCTGCCCATCTCCCTTTTCTCCAACCCCCAGCTCTCAGCTGTTTGTTTCTTTACACACACTCACATGAAGCCTAAGCAAGACTTCTGTCCGTATTACAGCTTAAGATCCAAGTTCTGTTCTTTTCTTCTTTTTTTTTTTTTTTTTTTTGCTTTCGTGGATCCCTTCGGGTATGTTTTTTTTAACTCTTCATTTTTGATAAGTCTTTGAGACAGCCTGCACTTGGGGAGGCAGCATTTTACAAGTTATATAGTCTTTTCAAATAAACAAAAACCTCCCACCTCCAAGCGGGACTACCTGGGCTTCCCTTCCTATTGGCAAGATTAACTCCGCGGATAAAAACAAAAAGAACAAGAACAGACCTTTCTTATATCATTCTCCGCATTATTTACCTGCTTCCATTGTGCTTACTCAGCTAACACTATCAAGAAGTCTAAGAAATGAGCCCTACCCTCAGGGTGTTTGATGCCAGAGTTGGCATTTCTTTATAAAGAATCAAAGACTCATATTTTTATGTAAGATTTATAGAGTTGATTCCATTATTACTGGCCCTTTATTTTTTTTTTCCCTTTGAAAACATCTTTTTAATTAAGGTCTTGTATGCTTTTAATAATCCTCTCCCCCATAGACTGAAATGCCCTACTCAAAACCTCTATGTTCCATTTACTCTATAAAAGCCAAGGATACTTGTTTTTAATCAACTGTTTGAATAAGAGTTTCCACCTAGTAAACTTGCAAGCAGCAATTCACAAGTTTTTATCTCTGATATCTCCCTTCTTTCTCTCTTAAGTAGTTATAAAATATTCAGTTGAAGAATAAAGCTACTGGCAGTGGTGTCTTATTCATGGATATAGTTAGGGAAGTAACCCCAGAATGGGGTCCTCCCAGTGTCTTATCTCCACCAAAGACATAAATTGGCTTGAGAGTTATTTTTGTGGTTTGTGTGTGCGGTAGTGTCAAGCTCACTGAGGAGAGAGTGCTATAAAAATGTGTAAAGGAACCCATAAGTTCTTACTCAGATTTCTCACTTAAGCGTTGGTCTTTGGAAAACAGTTCCACATAGATCCCAGTTCAGGTCCAATGAAGTTCATCTAGTGAGAGCGAAATCAGCTTGAAGAACAGGCCAGGGGAAGTGGAAAGACGGGTGAGTGACAGGACGATAGGACAAAAGGACGGGAAGGCAGGGGCAGGACCATAGGATGAAGCAGTACAGACAGAGAGAGAGAGAGAGAGAGAGGACGCCAGAGATTTATGTAACATCTTAAGGAGCAGATAGGCAGGGAAGGTTCTGCAGCCCACATGCATCTGCTCTGGAATCTGAAAATTACTTTGGAGGGTTTTTATTTTTTATCAGTTCCTCTGCCTGATGTTTCACAAAGCTTTAGTTCCTACCTGGTGCAGCACACAAGGAGCCCAGTACCTTGCATATAGGACGCACTCAAATATTTGTTGACTAATAAAAATTGGGAAAGGAGGAAGATAGGGCGAGTGATGAATTACTTTTTTCCCCATAAACCAGAATCCATTTTCTTCTGTAGAGACAGGGTCTTGCTATTGCCCAGGCTGGTCTCAAACTCCTGGTCTCAAGCGATCCTCCTGCCTCGGCCTCCCAAAGTGCTAGGATTACAGATGTGAGCCACCATGCCTGGTCAGCTGAGAATCTATTTAAACTATAATCCGAACCACTTCTATCTGCCTGGAGAGCAAGCCCTTAAAAGATCATGCAGGCTGGTTTCCTCACCTGTGCATTGGGACATTTTGCTTCCTCCCATATGAAGATATCCTGGATTTTCTCATTCTTTTTTCATCAATTTTTAAACAGGGGGGCAGGAAATAGAGATTGTGAGAAAAGGATGAGATGGTGGTTTGGGGAAAAATTGTCTATGTGTGTGTGTGTGTGTGTGTGTACAAAGTCTAAACAGAAGACTGGAGTCAGAAAACCTGGTTTCTAATCCACTGGGCCAGTAACTTGTATGGCAAGTCAGTTGATCTGCTATGCCCTGTTTCCTCATTTTCCAAGCGGAAATATTAATATACTTATTCTATAAACTTCACCAGGTGGCACTAAAGATGTAAAGAAATGACATATAAGAGCATTTTGAAAGGATAAACTTCTGTATCAGTTTAAAATGGTAGAATTAATAGGGGTGGTTAATAGAAAGAGGTTGAGAGGAATATTACCGGATTAGGAGGAAAGGTTAGGCTGGGAGTGGAGAGGGAGCTCCTCCTCCACCTGACAGATACCAGGAAAAGCCAAAACATCCTCCTCAAACCACAAATTTAGCCAATACTTTCTTTATCTTGAGACATCTATGGAAAAAGCGTTTTTCCTTTTTCCTGCTCCTCTGTGCCAGGGATTTTCATTCATTTTGTGGTTATTGTGTGCCTACCATATGCCAGGCAATGTGTTTATTAGCTTATAAGTATTATTTCATAATTAGCCCTAGAGGATAACACTTATATCTTCAAAGGACTTTCACAGGTCATCTCTTATATTCTCCTTGTTGATGGAAATGGTAGTTCATCCTTCACCATTTAATATATGGAGGAACAGAGGCCTAAAGAAATTATGCGACTTGACCAAAGGCCACAGTGTGGTGACGAAACCAGTACCCAACTTAGTTAGGTTTCTGACTCCCTTCTTCCCATCAAATATGTATCGAAAGACAAGAAGTTACTAAGATGTGTCCTGCAGGCTCTTAGGCAGAGCTAGTGTAGGAGGGACCAGCAGAGGTTCCCAGAGTCCGGGCATCCTCTGGGCATGGACTGGAGACCTGTAGAGAGCACGGGCTTTCTACACGTCAGTGCATCAGGGAAAGATACCCAAGAAGCAGGAAGTTTAAGCCTCACCTGTAACTTATATTTAAGCCAGCTGGTATAATGGATCATGGCTTTGGAGTCAGAGAATTCTATTCCTGCCAACATTTTTATACAGTGTGTCTGCAAATCCCTCAGCCATTCCGAGCCTACTTTTCTCTCCGTGCAAGGGAGATCATAATATCCCCCTCATACTTAGGGTTACTCTCCCGAGGCTCAAATAAGGCCTGAGGCTTTGTAAACTGGAAGAAATGTGTATTAACATTATTAACTTCTCTCCCACCCCATCCCCCAAAGCGTCGACACCCTCCGAAGCACAAAACTTTTCCCCAGCATTTGACCTGCCCAGGCCACTCTACCACCCAGGGAGCGCAAATTCCTGATGCCAGGTCTGGGTGGCGCGCCCTCCCAGCTCACGCTCTTGTTTGTGTTTGCGGTGTGGGAGGGAGACGATCCCGATCTTGGTCGTCCCCGGTCTTCACGAGTCGGTGTGTCTCTCTGTTATCCACTCCGCCCGCTCTGCTTGGGCTCCCGGCAGGTCCGGCCGCTCTGGCTTCCCGGCTCCACCTCGCGCCCCGGCTGTCCGTCCGCGCGCGGCTCTCTGCCCCCTGCAAGGCGTCCTCGACTGGGTTTAGGTCTGTCTTCTTTACCCTCGGTGAGTCAGAAACAAAGGCGGGGGGCGGGGAGCCCACGAGCTGCGGCTCCGCGATTCGCCCTTTATTCTGAACGGGCAACGTCAGCGGCCCGCGGATGGAGCTGCGGGGCGCGGGCTGGGCCGCCCACAGCGCGCCGGGCCCGGGGAGCGGCCGCGCCGGGCCGGGCGGGCGGGCGGCGGGGGCGCGCTCGGGGGCCCGGGCCGCGTGGGCGCCGGGATGGAGGGCGCCGAGGGGCGGGGAGCGGGCGTGCGTGTGTGTGCGAGTGCGAGGGAGGCCGGCCTTTAGTGTAACCGGAGCTACAAAGAAGGGGAGAGTCCGGGAGAGGGAGGGCGGGAGGAAGGAGCGGCGGCGGCGCCGGGGCATCTCCGACACGCTCCTGCTGGGAAGGCGCCCCCTCGAAGCGGCCTCGGCCCCGACACGGGGCCGCCCCTCGGCCCGTTGCCCCGCGCCCGCGCCCACCCGGAATGATGAAGAAGAACAATTCCGCCAAGAGGGTGAGTGCACCCGCCGGCCCTGCCACCGCAGCTGACTCCGTGCTCCGACGACCTCGGCCCCGTCGGGGCTGCGATCGGCCGGCGCTAGACCCCGGCTCCGGCCGCGTCCCCGCTCCGCCCGCCCGCCCGCCCCGGCTGCCGGTGCCCTCGACCTCGGCCCTCCGCCCGGGTGCGCCCGGCTCCGCCGCGAGGCACCGGTGGGGGCTTTTGTTTGTTTACTTGCGTCGGGGGGCTTTAACTTGGCTTAGTTTCTGCCCGACCCGCACCCTGCCCCTCCCCTGGGCGACGGGCGGCCGCTGGCATCGCGCTCTGCGGTGGCGAGAAGACAATGAGAAATAAAATAGATGCCGTTAGTCCCGGCGCTGCGAGAAGACGGACTGGGGGAGGGGGGCCTGGATGGAAACCATCGGAGCCGCCTCTCTGCTCCGGCCCTGCCCGAGCCCCTTCCTCTCCGTTTCAGTTGTTTATTCTGCAGGGGGGAGGGGAGCGATGGGGAAGAGAGTTCCTCCAAGTGGAAACCAAAGAAGTGGGGACCGAACCTTGGGCTCCCCGACTCCAGCCTTCGGAGGGGAGAGGGGAACTGAGGAGGCCGTAAGAGATGGAATGGAGAGAAGGAAAAGGCTATAATCTCCTAATCGTCTGGTTCTTATCTTGCCCCTGGGGCAGGGGCCTCTGGATGGAAACCATCAGTCTGCACCGCCTGAGAAGGTCGGCTGGGTCCGGAAATTCTGCGGGAAAGGGATTTTCAGGGAGATTTGGAAGAACCGCTATGTGGTGCTGAAAGGGGACCAGCTCTACATCTCTGATAAGGAGGTAGGTGCCCTTTGCCTCTAACTATCCGGATTTTTTCACATTCCACACTTTATCACTCCACAGGAGGCTCATCTAAATCCACCTCCCCCCCCCCCCCCGTTTTCTCCAGAAGCAAGTTCAGCGGTTCCATTAGTCTCCAGCCCCTCTTGTCTGCAGAGAAAGGTCACTCTTTAGTGGGGAGAACTGAGTGCGAATTAAAAGTCGAGTTTGCCTCTTATCTAGTATTTTTCCTTTGCAAATACCTTTCTGATAACAATGATAATCCTCTACCAAGATGTCCCAAAAGTTCCAAGTGTCCCTTGCTGCCTCCTATCCTATCCTGACCTCCAAAATATAGGATTTTTTTTCTTTGTTGTTGCTGCTGAAACTCTCTGTTCAGCTTATTCTCCACCCCTTCCTGTCCCCCACCTCAACCGAGCTAGCCTCGTTTTCCTGTCTGTAGCAGGGACATGCACAGGTCATATCAACAGTGCATCCGCCCCGAATCATAGAAAACACGCATGCAGCCCAGGGTCAGTCTCCTGTGTCCTCGGGTAGAGTATCTGTGAGTGGCAGATAATTATTTTTGCTGAAGCCAGTGTCCCTAACCAGTATGCTCCCTGTTCCCCACCCTGACTCCACTTTTTTAAAAAGGCCAGGAACTCATGTTCCACCCACTGCCCGCCCACCCCCCATTTGTATCAGAAGGGAGGAAAATGGAGTTATGAACCCCTACATGTCTCTGGATAGCTCCAGCTCTGTAGTTAACCACCAAAACCGCAGTCCACACTGGGCCAGAACCTGAGCTCAGATCGTTGAATCCATACTCTCCTCCCTTTTCTCCCCAACTCCTGGGATCAGTAACACATAATTATATTGAGAAACTGGAATTGCCCCTCCATGGGTTAGAAGTCATTCCAGTCACTACCCCTGTGACTGTGTCCCTGGTGACTGTGTGGGTACAGCCTGGGAGACTGTCCTGTGTTCCCGTTAAGGTGGCCCTTCCCCAATCCCGGCTTCCCTCACCCAGGGCTAACAGGGAAGTCTTCCCCAAGTTCTAACCGCTTCTGCTTTCTGCAGTAGACACTCTTACTCAGTAGATTATAGTTAGGTAAATAAATCCTTTTATGGTATTGAAACAGATCCACACGTAGTCTGAGAAAGTACTTGTCTGAAAAGAACATCTACTGAGGCAGCTAGGGAAGAGCTAAGCTGTGCCACAGCCAAAGCGATCCCTCTTAAGGATGTTGAAACCCAGCTGTTTACACTAAGCTAGGAACGTGGTGATGAAGACTCTTAGGAGTGAGGTGAGACAAGACTCAGGAGGACTTGTTTTTAAGGGTTTCCTCTGCCCAATCACAAATCCTACAGAAAGTTTTCTCCAATATTTTCTGGCTTTCTAGTTTAAGGGAAAAAAAAGGCAAGTGTCAAAGGGTACCTCCTATCTTTCCTGAACTTCATAATTGCAGGAAACCGTAGTGAGCAATCAGGGAGAACTTCCTATACGTCAAAGGGAAAACATAAGAACAGTGAAAGGGTAGAAGGAGTAAGATATTTTTCTCTTGTTTGAATTTGCCCAAAGAGCAGACAGAGTCTGGGGGCAAAAGAGTGTGCTTTGTGGAGGAAGGGGTACAGAGGCAGGGGAAAGGATGGAATGACCTCAGCCTAGGATGTTTAGGATGTTTAGCGTCCTATGAGTCAGGAGCATCTGACTGGTTACAGAGCCAACTGCCTCCTGCTGGGAAGGGCACAGGAAGAGAGGACTGAGCATATTGCTGTTTCTCTTCTTTAGAGCCAGTTTCCATGCTACAGTGGGCATGGGTTAAAGGTGAAGCTGACAGAGGACTCTAGGTTTTATCTGCCCACTTCCCAAAAGCTTCAGAGCCAACAGATTCAAGATTTAAAAAGAAAAAATGCAGAGTATAATGTCTGTAATTTACTGTTAATCCAAGAAAATGCCTAACCCTCTCCCAGAATTTGTACCAGTCATTTTTTGTTACTTCCTCT
>CAUYSK010070965.1:0-40180 GCA_963575035.1 Avahi laniger
AGAGGGAAGTAAAACTCAGTGGAAATCAAGCTGGGGTGAGGGGGCAGAAGGGGAGGGGCAAAAACCTACCTAATGGATACAGTGAACACTATTTGGGTGGTGGGCACACCTAAAGCTGGGACGCAAGCATTATAAAAGCGACCCATGTAACCTAAAACATTTGTACCCCCTTAATATTTTGAAATTTAAAAAATAAATAAATAAATTAAAGAAAAAATAGAAAACTGGGAACTTTAATTAGTACTGCTGGAGACTAACCGAGATCCTGGCCGCAGGCCTCTAAGTTCACCCACAGATAGTGTTGGAGAAGTTCAAGCTTCTCTCCTCCAAGCTCCTGTATTGTTCTCTGCTTCTTGGTCTGAGGGCCCCAGGAACTTGCTAACCAATGCACAGGCCAAGCCAGAAATGCTGACCGGAAGTGCCAGGGCACTTAATGTCCTCAGTGGTGTCCCCCAACTGATGAAGTAGAAGAATAGTTTGATGAATATGCTAGTCTCTCCTTCCCTTTATAGGATAAAGGGATAGGATAAAGTGCATGCAATATGGTTTCTCAGAGGGTCTGCAGAGAAACCGAGTCCCTGTTCCTTGAAGTGTGACTCTCTCTATTTTCATATTTTACTGAAATTTCTCCCTTCCCTGCCTCATTCTCCCTACGTCCTCACTTGTGGCTGCTGTGATCCCTTCCCAAATAAACGAGTCTTTGTCTCAGGGCTCCCTGTTGAGGAAAGTCATTCTAAGCAACCACCTGTTTTCATGTTCTCAAGAGGATTAGATAATATAATTCATGCTAGGTACTTAATACTGCTCCGGGCACACAGTAATGTCTGCTAAATGTTAGTTGTTAATCCATTACTATTATTATTATTTTTGTTGTTAAATGACAGAATATAATGAAAGTTCTGTTATGCCTCTGTTATCAGTGTAGACATTATCCTAAAGGTAAAGAGAAGCCTTTCACAGAATAAGAGTTAATCCACAGGACTCAGTGACCCACTGAATATATGAGAGAGAGCAGAGAAAGGTTGACCTTCCTCCCAGGTATCTCATTGTATAATTGATGGAATAGTAATGTTCACAAACAAGAAGCATAATGGAGCAACTGCAGTTTTATTTCGAGCAAGATTGCCTCCTAAAGAAAGTAAAATTTTTTAAAAAAGCATTCTGAGCAGGAAATTCTTGAGACATTTCAATATTTATTTGCTAGGAATTTCAATTTAAAAAAAAGATCAGGCTTGGTAAAAGAATTGGATAGAAAACCCAAAGCGAGCAGTGACTTCAAAACTAAGACAGCAGAAACCTTAAAGTCTGTAGTCCTAGTTTCATAAATGAAGAAAATAAGACTGTCTAGGTAAGTGACTTACCCAAGATTCACAATTCACTAATTCATAGGTCCTAAGACCCTCGATGATGTACTTTTTTCATCAGGTTTTTCCACCATCATTCTCCTTAATTACCGTCCACTCTTGAGCTTATGATTGGTGCACAGGTGGTCAATATAGGGAACAAAATTGCCAAAAGGAGGAATACAGATTTCTTTCCCGAACTGATCCAATTCATGTTGTTTTCTTCAATTCAAGTACTAGCCACTTGGTCTTTCACACAGTCATGTCTCCCTAATTCATAATTTAATGGAAATTATTTTGGCAGCTCGAACAGACATCTGAGAGTTAAGCGTAGCTTTTGTGTTGCTAATGTTCTCTGCCAGACTGAGGACCTTGGTGTTAATAAGATGGCTGCTTTCCAGTGCCTCTATAGAAAATACCGTTTCCCTCTCTCCTTTCTCTTTTATTTACAAATGTAATCTCTGATCCATAAATTCATAAGGTGAGAATGGTGAGTGGCTGGCCTTTTATAGGCCCATACATAAAGAGCCAAATTCATTGATCCATTTCCCATCTTTCTACCCACTTAGGGAAGGAATTTGAGAGGAAGTCAACATGGCAGAAGCGAAGGAGGGGCTGTTGGAAAGTGTGCCACCGGCTTTTTGCATTCCCTCTTCCAGATAAATTGTGCGGGTTTTTTTTTTCCCATCATTATAAGAAAAGTGTAATTTAAAGCTCAAAAATTGTAACTCACTGAACTAATATAAATCACCCATTAACATATTTTATAGTTTTTCACAAAATCCATCATTAAGGAGCAGTAGGTTAGGTAAGATATCCATAATCTGAATGTGAATTTTTAAGTGGAATTATTAGTGACATGATGATTTCAATGTTTTTTAACTTAGTAAATGTAGATCATAATAGCTTTATTATTTTATTTACTTGCTGACAGTTTGATTTTTAGCCCTTAGAACATTAATGTCTAGGCACATTTGAGAAATAATATCCGAAGAACTTCTGTGTGTGTGTGTGTGTGTGTGTGTGTGTGTGTATTTCAATATAATAGGAAATTGCTAAATCCATGGAAAATTCCTCCCTGGCCTAACTAAACTCTTAGAGCTTTGACATCTGAAAAACTCTAAGATTGTAATATTTTTTAAACATATTCGGATACTTCTATTTTCAAGGTCCTGAGATATGGTTAAACTGAGTTGTCTTATTAACAGATTCTAAGGAAGTTTAAAAGACAGTGTCAGTAGAAGACAGTGCATTGAACAATGTTAGGTTAGTAGGAAAAGAAGAAGAGCCACAAGAAGACTAAAATAACTGCTCTTGTGCATAAACAAAAGAACTTCAGGTATTAGATAAACATGCTTTTTCTCCTTATTTTCCCACCCTTTTTTTTATTTGTACACTTTCCATCACTCCCCTTTAATTTCCTCCAAAATATGAAATTGTAACTGACTTTATTGAGATATAATTCACATGTAATAAACTATGCACACTTTTAAGGGTACAGTTTAATGATTTCGAAAAATTTGTGTGCCCATGTAACTCCTTGTTCCTTCCTCTTAGGATATAAAACATTTCTATCACCATAAAAAATACTTTAGTGCTTTTTTGAAATCAATCCCACCATATCCCCTGCCCCCAACAACTGAACTGATTTTGATCATTCTACATTAGCATTTTTCTGACTCTAGAATGCTATATAAATGGAAGCCTCCAGTATGGTGCTGGAGTTGTTTTTTTTTTTTTTTGAGTTCCATTTTGAGTATGTACATGTACCCCTAACTTTGTTCCTTTTGGTTGCTGAGTAGTATTCCATCTATCACAATTTGTTTATCCATTCACCTATTGGTAGACATGTGGGCTGTTTCCAGTTTGGGACTATTATGAATAAAGCTTCTATTAACATTTATGAACAATTCTTTGAACAGATATATGCTTTTGTTTGTCTTGGCTTCTACCTAAGAGAGGAACTGATGGGTCATATGTGAGGTTTAACTTAACAAACATTTTCCAAAGCAGTAGTGCCATTTTACATTCCTGCCAGCAATATATGAGAGTTTTAGCTTTTCCACCTCCTCATCAACATTTGACATTGTCAATCTTTTTAGTTTTAATCATTATATTGAGTGTGATGTGCTGTGTCTTACTGTAGTTTTAATTTGCATTTCCCTAATGACTAATGATGTTGAGCAAATTTTTATTCACTTACCAACTCTTTACATATTTTACTTTGTACAGCATCTATTCAACATTTTTTTGCCTATTTGTATTGGATTGTTTCTTTTTAGTATTACATTATAAGGTGTTTTTATACATATTAGATACAAGCCTTCTGCCAGATATATGTGATTTGAATATTTTCTCTCAGTCTGTGTTGAAGAGCAGACAATTTTAATTTTTATGAAGTCCAATTTATCTAGTTTTTATGGTAATTTTTAATTTTTCTATGTCATATGGTGATTTTTGTGTCCTAAGAAATCTTTGCCTATTCCAAGGTCACAAATATTTTCTCCTGTGTTTTCTTCTACAATTTTATAGTTTTAGCTTTTATGTTTAGCCTATGATCCATTTTAAGCTGATTTTTGTGGATTGCGTGGGATTGCATACAGATATCCTATTTTTATCTGATGCCATTTTTTGAAAAGATTATATTCCTGTTGACTTATTTTATTTATTATAAATTTGAAAAAGCCTTTCTTTATCTCTTACTTTTTATTTTATGGTAGAGCACATAGTCTTCTAAAGTTTGGAGATTAGCACTATGCTTTTGACTAATTTTTACATTTCTGATTTTATTTAAAAGCATGAACATAGTAGCATATGACACAGAGTACTTACTATTTGTTTAATAATATAGTAGATAAATTAATATCGGCAAGACAACAGGTTGGGAAGAAACTGTGTATAGTCATTAGCCTTTCCTCTTTTTTTTTCTGCGTGACTGCCATTCTTTTTTTTTAATTTCTTCATGTGTACATACATATTTCTTGAGTGGTAGTCGGTACTAAGCTACACTATGGGAACAAAGAGTTAAACAGATTGACAGGTTTCTTCTTGATAGAAATATCAGGGAAAATATTGTTAGAGTTAATCAATACAAGTTTTATAAGAATGAATCACTTATTTATAAAAAACACAGCAAAATCAGTATTTCATAGCTTCCATATAAGGTCTTTGTATCATGAAGCTCCTGTTGAAAGATAAATATTGAAGAGTTTGATGAATTAATTTTGGTTTCTATGCATTTTAAATATTGTTTTATCACATTAAAATAAAAGCCACATTAACAGAACTATAAATAAGAGTTAAAAATATTCACCCTCCCCCCCAATCTAACTATTCCTGCTCCCTTATTGATTTCACTTGCCTACGTTCTTTTGCTGGTTTTCATATACAGTCAAAATGTTTAAATAATGAATATCATGCAACAGAAACAATTTTGCATTTCTGATTTTTTAATACAATATGAAATTACATGTATGGTCCATGTTGCTGCACAGCTTTCATATTTATCCATTTTAGTGGCTAGAAAGCATTCTAGTAAATGTAGAGATTATCATTTACCTTTTTTAATGCTACTGGGCATTAGGTAGACCCCACATTTCTCCTTAGAGATAACTCTAAACTCAACAAGGGAAGACTCATGCATATGCACATGACCTCTTCCTTCTTTTGTATAATTTATGTATAGAATATCAGCATAATTAAGTGCTTGAACAGAGAGGAGCCTGACTTGAGTTCGAATCCCACTTTTGCAACTTTCTAGCCTTTCAACTTGGGCAAGCGTTCTGATCTCTCTGGATCTCAATTTCCTTATCTGCTAAATGGTGATGATAACAGTTCCCATCTCATACATTTGTTATAAAGATTAAATGAATGATTTTGTTGCAAATCAATTAGAGCAGTGCAAATGAACGTAAAAATGATATAAATAGATTCTTAAGTTAAAGTGCTGGTTAATGGGACTACTAGATTAACTTAATTTATACTGTCACTGAATGTGTGTGTGTGTCCAGATATCCCACAATAGGACAGACCCATCATGCCCCGTCGAGCATGAAATGTATATTTACAAAAAGAAAGGAGAGAGAGAGAGAGAGAGAGAGAGAGAGAGAGAGAGAGAGAAAGTGGTTCTCAACTGGGGTGATTTTTACAAAACAATTTATTAAGGTGAAAGTCACATGACATAACATTAACCATTTTAAAGTAAACAATTCAGTATAATTTAAAACATATTCACAATGTTGTGCAATCAGCACCACTGTCTCATTTCAAGACATTTCCACCACTCCAAAGTAAAAACCGCTTATCAATTAAACAATTTCTCCCCACTTTCTCCCTTCCCACTTCCATTCCCCAACTACTACCAATTTGTACTCTGTCTTCATGGATTTATCAATTCTGGATATTTCATTTAAGTGAAATAATATAATATATACCCTTTTGTATCTGCCTTCTTTGATTTAGCATAATTTTTTCAAGGTTCATCTATGTTGTAGCATGTGTCACCACTTCATTCCTTTTTATGCCTTAATAATATTCTATTTCATGCCCATATCACAATTTTTTTATCTACTGGGCATTTGGGCTGTTTCCACTTTTTGGCTACTTTGCATGTGCTGCTATGAGCATGGGTGTACATGCCCTTGTGTGAGTACCAGTTCTGAGTTGTTTGGGGTACATACCTAAGGGTGGAATTGTAGGGTTATATGATAATTCTATGTGTAGCTTATTGAGGAACTACCAAACTGTTTTTCAATACCATACTGTTTTGAATACTGTACCCTGTATTAAGCTTTAAAATCGGGATGTGTGAGTCCTCCAAGTTTGTTTTTTTTCAAGATTGTTTTGGCTATTCGGACCCCTTGCAATTACATGTAAATTTGAGGATCAGCTTTTCAATTACTGCAAAAATAAAAATTGGAATTTTGATAGGACTTGCTTTGAATTTGTACATCACATTGAGTAGTTGATATCTTAACGATATTAAATCTCCCAATCCATGAACATGGAATGTCTTTACATTTATTTAGGTCTTCCTTAAATTCTTTCAGCAGTGTTTTGTGGTTCTCAGTGTACAAGTCTTTCATCTTGTTGGTTAAATGTATTCACAGGTATTTTATTCTTTTGAATGCTATTATAAATGGAATTTTTTTTCTTAATTTGCTTTTCAGATTATTCATTGCTTGTGTATAGAAACATAATTGATTTTTGTTTGGATTTTGTTTGTTTTGTTTATATAACTAGTTTTATATGTTGATCTTATACTTACAACTTTGCTGAATTTGTTTATTAGCTCTAGTAGTTTATTTGCAGATTATTTGTGACTATATATACACTGTATATATGTAGTATTATGCCATCTGCAAATGAAGATGACTTTATTATTTTTTTTCCCTCACAATTTAGGTACCATTTATTTAGTTTTCTTACCTGCTTGCTCTGGTTAGAACTTCCAGTACAACGTTGATTAGCAACGGTGAAGAAAGCCATCCTTGTCCTATTTCTGATCCTAGGGGGAAAGCTTCAAGTCTTTTACCATTGAGTATGATGTTAGTTGCATGTTTCACCTGAATGCCCTTTATCATTTTGAGAAAGTTTCTTTCTAGTCCTAGTTTTTAAAGTATTTTTGTCATGGAGGGTATTGTATTTTGTCAAATGCATTTTTGTGTATCAGTTGAGATGATCATGTTGTTTTTCCCCCTTTATTCTATTAAGATGGCGGTATTGCATTGATTAATTTTCTTATGTTGAACTATCCTTAATTCACTAGAAAAACTCCACTTGGCCATGGTATATAATCCTTTTAATATGCTGTTGGACTAGAGGTGATTTTGGTTCTCAGATGACATTGCAATGCCAAGACATTTTTGATTATCACAACTGGAGAAGGGTGCTACTAGCATCTGGCACTTAGAGGCTAGGATGCTCCTAAATATTTTACAATAGACAGGACAGCCTCTCTTCCCCTCACAACAAAGGATTAGCCAGCCCAAGGTGTCAATATTGCCCAGGTTGAGAAACCCTGAAGCACACCAATGCTGCTACCATTCCAAATGTAGACCACCATTCTCTCTAACCAACCATTCTGGTCCTTTTTGCCTCAAACTCCTCAGAATTCCCTACACTTTTCTTTCAGTGCTCTAGCCATACTGAACCTCACTTAATTTCTTCTGTCAGCCAAGTTTTCTTTTGCCTTTTAGTTCCACACATGTACTTCCTTCTGATCAGAATATCCCTTCCTTTTCCTCACTCTTCACTACTTATTATTCAGCTTTTAGTCACCTACTCCAGGAAGATTTTCTGATGCTCCTTAGACTAAGTTACGTACCTTTGCTATATTTTCTCCCAATACTAGCACTTCCCATGCCATAGCAATTATCAGAGTTAATTAAAATCACATGTTAATTTCTATAAGGCCTGGGAGGGTCACACTGTTGCTTCTATTGTGTCTTCGAGACCTGGACCTGTACTGGTTGTGCAGCACTTGTTTTTTAAAAAGTTAAAGAATGAATATATATTGAGATGGTATCATCTTAGGAGAAAATGTTCAAGACAAAAGCCAACTCCATGTTATAATGGTGCACTAGATAATGTTCCGCCTTTGTGCATTGTATTTTTCACTTTGCTTTTAGTTTCACTTTATTTTTAGTTTGCTTTTATATTTTATAGCATTTTTCAAATTGTATTAACTCCTTCTACCATTAAATACATTCTTAAACCCTTAGAATTATAGGAATTCTTCTATATCTACGAATCTTCTAAACTATTAGTATATTATGTTCCCCAGAGTATTTTTGTTTTCCATGTGGGATTGGCTAAATATTTAAATTGATAATTGATTTGGAGAAAGTTTCAGATTTTATTAGCTTATTTTGCTTGAAGGCTTTCTAAGCCTCCATTTCCCAATATGCAAAATGAAGAGTTAGAGAGAAAGTTAAATTAATATTGATTTTTTAAAAAAAATACACAAATAAAAAGTATATGCTCAATAAAATAAATGCAATAAAATGTATTAATAAGCCATAAAATAAAAGTATATACTCTAATGTATCCTAATTATAGATGCTTGCTAAAATAAATCCGATTCTGCTGGTTAAGGTAAATCTGATTCTTTGATTAATTTCCCACCTTTGCCTCACCATGTTGAATGGCAAGAGTCCATTTGGCTAGGAGAATTTTCAGACATTCATCCCTCCTTAATCAGTTTATCCAAAGCAGCAACAATGATTCCCAATCTCATTATACCCCAGGTCACTGTGTTATTATCCCATTTATTTGCTTCTTCACACTTACTGCAATCTTTATTTATTGGGACTCTCCCTGTTTTCCTAGTGTCTGTCACCGCCACCTTTAGAATAAAGGCTCCACAGTTCCATGACGGCAGGAGCCATGCTCACCTTGTTCAATTTTCTATCACTGACACAAAGAACTCTTAGGAGGGTCATCAGTCAATATCTGCTAAATGAGATTATTTTTTTTTTGGCTGCAGACACTACATTTTATTGACTGAGAGGCCAAGCCTGAAGAGAAGAAAAAGGATTCTACAAAGATAGCATAATTTTTTTTTTTGAGACAGAATCTCACTCTGTTGTCTGGGCTAGAGTGCCATGGCGTCAGCCTAGCTCACAGCAACCTCAGACTCCTGGGCTCAAGTGATCCTACTGCCTCAGCCTCCCGAGTAGCTGGGACGACAGGCATGTGCCACATGCCTGGCTAATTTTATATATATATATATATATATATATATATATATATATATATATTTAGTTGTCCAGATCATTTCTTTCTATTTTTTAGTAGAGACTGGGTCTCACTCTTGCTCAGGCTGGTCTCGAACTCCTGACCTTGAGGGATCCACCCGCCTCGGCCTCCCAGGGTGCTAGAATTACAGGTGTGAGTCACCTAGCCCAGCCAGATGACACAATATTTACATTCAGAGTTTCTTCCTGCATCTTTTCAACATGACTTCTCCTTCCAACACCAACTAGTAACTTCCCATATGACCTAAGAAAGAATAGAAGGAAAGCTATCTAGAGAGTTAGTGTCCTTCCCATTGGTCCTGAATACTCTCATCTTCTGAAAATCTGGATAAGTCATCACCAGATCAATAGAGGCTCAAATATCTCAATTATATATGTATATGCATACATACATATATTATATTAAATATAAATATAATACGAATTATATAAAAGTAAACATGCTTCTAATATATTTTATATGTTCTATGTATAATTTATTTATGCTTTTGTAAAAATATTAATTTATTTGCAAGCAAAATAGAAAAATTGAAAATGCCTTTTTCCTCTAAGGGATATAGAAATAATGCTGCTTAAAAGGCATATCTTACCATTGTTTAATAATAATTACTCAATAACCATATATAAGGAAAAGTTAATTTACCTGAATATTGCAACTTTATATAAATGTTGCTATTATATACCAAAAAATTATTATATAATGGACATAAGGAAGAATATTTTATAGAATTTATACTTTGGGTACTGTAAGTCAAATTTATTTTCAATTATATAAATTCAGTTCCAAATTTTACAAGTCAAATTTATCTGCACTGATATCTGCTGTAGAAATATATGTAAGCACATAGACTTTTCTAAGTTATTACACTTTATTCCCCTATAATAATGACATTCAATTAAAGCCATGACTAAGTAACACTGACCAATAATTTGATTCAGCCAACATAACTAGAGGAAATCTGTGAAGTCAATAAACTAGCTTCATGTCTTTCATACAAAAATAATAAGTCGGTTTAATTTTTTTACTTTCCAAATCTGTTATTTTGATATCAAGTGTTCTTGGCATTAAATATATTTTGTTGATTGAATTCTTGCACACTGGGAAAAGGCAATCTAGCATATAGCTAGAGGGTCTTTTCTATTTGTTTCCAAATTTTTAGGGCTAAAGCAATAGTTGAAGTGATATTCTCCAATACCTTATATAGCCATTCAGTTTGGTGTGGGTGTATACAAGGGCTGTCCAGAAGTATCCAGCCATTGTTAATATAATAAAAATGGTTACATGGCTGGATACTTTCCAGACAGCCCTCGTATATACATGAAACATACATTGTTCAAGAAAAAATAGCCTGTGAGAGAAAGAAGAGACAGGATATGTCTTTAAAATTGATTGAGCACATCCTGCAGGGCCTAAAGTTTCAAAAATTCTGTAGCAGGGAATGGCTGTCTCCAAAAATTATTCTAAATTAAGTGTATAATGATCGGAATTACAAAACTGGCTTCCCTTTTTGCTACCTGATGCTTCTACTGTGAGCTGGTATCATCCACTCATTGTCCAGTTATACAGACACGGACCTAACTGAGCCTGGCGTTTTTACCTCATCCTTTGGAAACCATCATGTCTCTTTCTTCCATCTCAGAATATAATTCTGCAGACCACTACCTTCAATGTTACTTCTGCATCATAAATGTGGTTTTGATATCTTGCTACATAATGCCTATTTTGGTACCTTAATTCCCATATCAGACAACACCCGGAAGTGACTAGGATGACCTGTGAGGCCAAGATAGAATGAGACCCCACCCCATCGTGAGCCCCTCTATTAATCTGGGGACAGCTATAATGTCCCTTGACATCAGGTCAACATTGGTGATTCATCTTCTGGACAATTTGGAGATCATCTAGTTTAATTGCCTCCATATGCCACAATTTGTCAGATAAATAACTGACATTCAAATAAGCAAAGTACACTCTTAAGTCACATAGAAAATTTGAGACAGTATCTGTATCAAAACTCAGGTATGTAGATGAATGATTCTCCTGAAGAAGCCTGGAGCCATAGGACCACTGAGTTTAGAAACTAAGAATTTAGCTGTGCTGGTTTCAGGGAGATAAAGTCACTAGCTACTCACCTAATCTGTTTTCCTTTTGAATGTCAACAGCCTCCTACAGAGGCACGTATTTACAATAGAACAACATGCTTCTGTTAGCTGTTTGTTTCTAATGTTTTTGATCAAATGACAGTACTAGAACTTTCAATTTTCCCTTTAGCAATCCAAAAATATTCAAATTATAAATTGAAAGATATTGGACTTTTAATAATTCAAGCTTTCTGAGTACTATTAAGTTCCCTAAAGCTATGGATAGTTAACTTTTCATTTCTTATTTTCTCTAATCTTCATTTTAATATTGAAACAACTAGGTATATGCCTTCTTTTGTTAGTGTGATTTTTTTTTAAGTATTTATGTGAATATATAGAAGTGAGAAATGAGTAAAATATATTTCAGGAAGGGTATTAGAATACTAATGTAGCTAAGGCTGTTCTTAGGAACCACTTAGGAAAAAATGGATTCATTAAAAAAGAAAGTTATAGAATATTATCAGTCTTGAGAGATCATCAGCATGCTGTTGTGGAACTATAGCTTTAGAGAACTTCTACATAGCAGTATAATTGCCAAAGACTTCAGCATATGCCACCAAGATTATGTGCATATTTTAGGTACCAATTAGAGGGCCCAACCATCCCTTTTTGCCTGAGATTGCCCTGATTATAGCATTCAAAGTAAGGCATCTGGGAAATCCTCCATTTCCAGACAACTTGAGAAATTTGGTCCTGTTGGTCTGACCAAAAGTTCCAAGTGAAATAGCTGAAATTATGTTGTCTTCACGCCTGTAGGGACAGCCTGGGGAAGGTTTGGGCTGACTTTTGACTTCAGTCTTTTTCTTGGTTTTATGACCTAAAGCAAATTACTTGTCTTTTTGTATGACCACATTACATTTCTTGTAAAATGTGAATAATAATACCTCTCTCACACATATTTTGGAGATTAAATAAAAATGTGAATGTAAAATGTACTCTAATATGCAAAGTGCTATATAAATATAAGATGTTGTCCTTAACTTCAGCAAGTTTCCAGCATCAGTGTTGGTATATCCAACACTTCCTACATGACATCTGCTGGAGACACATGTCTAGATTTTGAAAGTTAAATGTACATGAATTTATACATGAATTTCTATGTATTTATCAGTAGTTATTAATTATAGTCTCAGGTCACATTTTTGAATAAAATTTATATTAGGCAACCAGTCATTTGCATAAAATAATTTTAGTTTCTTTTTTAGATTTTTATCGAGACTTTTATAAAATAATATCCTTCTGAATATATGCATATAGATTTGCGTAGGTAAATATAGAGATATATTTTCCTAATGTAGAATTTAAAATTTAGTTTACAAGGCAAATCTTTAATTTTTAGTGTGATTTATATATTAAAAGTCCTGTCTTCTGTATATTTTCTCTACTTAATGAAAAAGCCAATTGCGAAACAAGAAGATTGATTAGTAGTAATAAGCTTGGTATTCTAGCAATAAAAATCCTCGCCAAAATCCGATCTCTCTGCAAGGCGCTGACTGTATTTCAAGGCCTATTTCTAACCTATGTCTAATACATGGCAGGGGTTTAAAAATTGTAGCAGACGCTGTCCCTGCCCTCAGCGAATCTCCCACACCCTGTTCCACCCCCAAGATTCACCACTACAGCCCTGAAGGCTAATACTGTGAAAATCAGCTATCTCTGACTGAGGGTTATTTTCTGGCCCACGGAGCATGCTTCCCTCCATGAAGGAAATAATAACAAAAGGGCCTGAGAGTTAATGCTCCCCAAAGTAGCCCTCAAGCAAAATTAAATGGGGAATTGATAAATAAATATCCATCTCCCTAGCCCTTTTGTTGGGATTACTGAGTGTTGTTCTGCACCACCTCCCAGTGATCCCCAGAGGAACTGAGATCCACTTGACCACACTGGCAACTGGCTTGATAACAAACCTTTGTTGGCTTCCTTCTCTGTCTGAAAAACACACTTCCCTGCCTACGTTTCTTTGAATCATCTACGGACTAAACTTCTTGCATTCAGATCCCTGACTCAGAGTCTGTTTTGGGGGCAACTCAAACCAAGACAATAGGGTTGGATAAATCAGACAGTTCATGTGTATGAAAATATATGCATATATGCAGGTAAGCCTCTACCACTCTGCATCAACATGAGAATCATTTCATCTTTCTCTAAGCTGATTTATTACAACTAATACAAACGGAACTCAGCTAAGAGTTGTGGGGAATGAATCATTTTTTAATTAGGATAGAAGCTATTACTTTGTCTCCAGAGATTCTTTGAACATAAATAATACAGTCAAAATCATGGAATATAAAGAATAGCAAAAGGGCTCGGCGTGGTGGCTCACGCCTGTAATTCCAGCACTTTGGGAGGCCTAGGTGGGAAGATCACTTGAGGCCAAGAGTTCGAGAACAGCCTGGGCAACATAGAACCCATCTCTACAAAAAAAATAAAAATAAAATTAGCTGGTTCTGCATGCCTGTAGTCCCAACTACTTGGAAGACCGAGGTGGGAGGATCGCTTGAGCTCAGGAATTCCAGGCTGCAGTGAGCTATGATTGTGCCATGGCTCTCCAGCCTAGGTGGCAGAGGGATACTCTTTCTCTAACAATGACAACAAAAAAATAAAAAACAGTGAAAGAACTGAGAACCCTTTTTCACAACTGGTAGGTTAGGCCATTGACATAAGATGCAGACTTTGGAGATGTTCCATAAAGCTAATTTCTACTGAGGTCCGCTCTGATATCTCCTATGTGATAAAAGTTCCTAACACATAGCAGGAGTTGATGTCTTGGTATTCTACCTGTAAATGATAGGTCTGCGGGGGACACCGAGCACTATGATATTCATGGTGGAAATGCAGCACATGAACTCAGAAGTAGGTAGGGTATTAATTATCCATGACTAGTCACATAAAGTCATGCCTATACTCAGCTCTGCCCTGGGATATGGGGTACACAAAAGGAGGTACGTGTTAATACTAGCAGGAGCTGTATGTAAGCTTCCAGAGGAACAATTAGTCCTTCAGTGCCTAATTCAAAGCTGCTTAGGGGGTTGTTCTCCTTGAGTTAATGGGAGTATGAGTGTTCAGTGAAGGGAGATTAGCCCCAGAAGACAGGGAAGCAAATTAAACCCTTATTTTGATTTGAATTGGGAGTGAATAAAGTGTTCACTGCTCACTAAACTCAAGTGAAGTTAACATGCAAGAATGAATGGAGACGAACTTCTCTGTGTAGCAAGAAAGACCTCAGGGCAGTTAGTACCTGGGAACCTCCAGGGACAGAGAGAGATGGAGGTGGCCATTCATCATCCTCTGGGGTGACGGGGATTTTCAGTAAGTGCTGTATCAATGTAGTTAAATCTTCCCAGAACCAATAAAAATGCCCTTTGCCTTTTCTACCTTCTATTACAAGTAATTGCTATTCATCTAGTTATGGATATCTTGAAAGTAGTCACGGAGTACTTGGAGCGCCTAGGGGATGGAAGGTTGGAAGGAAAAATACAACCGCATATCATTGGCATTCATGAGAAAATTCGCATTAGATATTTGAAAAGCACGTCCCCAGGAGGCAATAGAGAAATCAGGAACAATATTGTGCCAAAAATACCACTCTGGTCGGGACATCAGGGAGTTTATGTCAGGTAGAGTGAAGGAAAGCGATTTGGGAAGAAAAGATGTATGTGCATTTAGTTTATTTATATGCGTACACCCTCTGAAAAACTAGTATGTTCTGGGAATTGACAAACAAATTAGACCTGAAACTTCTGAAATATGTAGCTGTGCTTATATTTCTTTTACTCTAAAACCTCTGGATAACATCTTGCAACGTGATCAATATGTTTACAAACTCATATCTTTTAAAAATCTGTTTGCGACCAATAAGCCAAAAATGGGTTGTGCCCCAGTATCCTTTTACATTTGGGAGGGCAGGTTTATGCCACTGGAGAGTCACATGCAAATTCCAAAGTTGTTGCCCTTTTCTAGAGATGCATCTATTCTAGGAACCTAATGATCTGCGGTCCCACTGATGACACACCAGGGATGTATGTTTAAAAAATGTGTGCAGAGGTAGGTGGGTGGTCATTCTTGCAGGGGTCACTTTAGTGCCAGAAGAATTCTGCTTTCACTTATTTTCTCTTTGAATGTTTGGAAAATAGTCACTTGATAGCAGTTAGTTAAGGTTAGGCCTCCTTACTTCTCTTCATTCCCCTTATTTAAAAAGAGCTTTATGTATCCCCTTTCAAGGAGACTGTGCTAAATTCTATCAAGATAACAAAAGGAACAATAGCTCAGAATTATTATTGCTTCTAGGAGGCTTTTTTCACAATACCCTTGAAATACATTTAAGGCTCTCATAAGTAGCAACCAATCACCCACGTATTCATTGAATGAATGTAACTTAATGCCTCTTGTGTACAAGGACACACACATAAGATCCTGCAAAAATTGACCATGAAAAATATGTCATGAAAAAGGAGACATGCCGGAAACATCTTGTTCATTTTTTCATTAAAGGTAAATTGATTAGAAGTTGAAAGGCAAGTGTAAGTATTTTTAAATGAAAACATAATAAAAATCTTCATGGAATAAGGATATTAATTCTTGGCAGAATGCTAAGATTAAAAAATTCCAGCAAGATGGACCAACATACACAAGGACAGAGACATCCTTAAAATAACTTAATCTTTTAAATTTGGTTGTTTTATAGCATCATTTATAACTATAAGAATAACAGCTATTTGTTGAATCCTGACATCATATGAAATACTGGTCTAAGCAGTTAATCTGAATGCACTTATCCTAACCTCAAACTTGGTACGTAGCTACCATTATTAGCCCCATTTCACTGATAAGGAAACTAAGGCACAGAAGAGTTAAGTAACCTGTACCAAGTCCTCCACCTAGTGAGAGGCAGAGGCCAGTTGCCATGCTCTTGCAACTTGGCTACAGAGCGTGAACTCTTAATTGCTGCCGCCTTCTCTGGGGGAGTTGCAGAGCCATTGAGTCAGTGATTGTGTGTGCCTTTCCATCTCCCTTCAGACGTGGGTGGGCTGAAAGAGTCAATGCCATTTTGAACATGTGAGCTCAGGGCCAGAGTTGGCATCTACCCATATGCAAGATGAACTGCTGGATTAGGTTGGTAGCTGCGCCCCAGAATTAGTAGCTTTGGTTTATATCATGCAAAGGAAGAGAACTACTGTCATAGAAACATGGCTGTTTTCTCACATTCTTGTTTCCTTCCTCAAATCCTCTTCCTCTAATAGGCAGCCATAGAGACAGAAGGAAAGGCAGTTTCTAGAACAACACCCTGCTTTGGATTTCACTACAACTCCTTCCTTCCTGGACTTTTTCCCAAAACTACCTTCACATTCAACCTACCTCCTGATCCGCAAGCCAATTAATATTTTTTTCAGACTAATTCCAAATATGTATATATGAATAGCTGACAACATTCCTGGGCTTCCTATGTATAATATGGAGAGAGCACTCATCTTGAAGCACATATCTTTATTTCTTGAAGGAGTGTTACATTATCTGGAAGGCTTTCTCTTCCTTTTGACCACAGTATCTTGATTTACACTTGTCTCTATTGAGTTGCTTCTCTCCCATCTCAATATGGAATTGTTAGACCAGAAATGTTCTGTCTACTCAAATTACTTTGCTATTTGTAGTGGTGTGGACTGTCACTGGGTCCTCCCCTTTGGATTCTCAGCCCAGTGATTATTCCACTGAACTGGTCTCCCGCAGTGTGTTCTGTGGAAACTTAGCCCTTGGAGAAGATCCACAGAAGATACTATTCCTTCCCTCTAAGTGTGGTTTTAGCATCTTGCCATATTCCCTTCCACACTGCCAATAGTCCATAATACTCTTGCCTGGATCTGGATGCACATTAAGATCATAGTTTTGCCGCCTACATTTAGAGGGCACAAAATGTAAAACAATGCTTTTTAAACAGTATGAACACTTTATCCTCTGTGACTACAGAAAGGTTGGTTAATCTCTCTGAGCCTCCATTTTATTTTGTTTTGTTTTGTTTTTCTGGGTAATTTTAGTGAAACACTTTATTTGAAAAAGCACCTTTCACACTACAGATCAGCTTATAAAAGCAGGGTTCTGTATATGTAGACATGAGTTCTAATATCAGAAGGCGGCAATGCCTGCCACTAGTAAGAATGAAAGCAGACACACAATGTTAGAAAATCTCAGGTAATATTTTAACCCTCCGCCCTTGGAGAAGTGTCTCATAAGGTCAGCAGGTGAAATTTTTGCTAGCGAATTATTTCTCCTTTGGATACAAATTGCAAAGGGCTGGAGAATGAGACCGGGTCCTCATATCCCATGCCACAGAGTTTCTCTGCACAGTGTCCATGCATTTAGCAAAAATAACGTGCCTTCAACAAAATAAAGCCTGATTCAAGTTTCTGCAAGGAAGGGCACTCAAGATACTGAGATGAAATGGCATTCCCTGTTCCCAAATGAGTTATTTTTTTCCACTCTCTGTTTCCTTTGCATTTTTGTTATTTTCAAAATTCTGTACTCTCGATGGCAGAGGGATTTCCCAGACTTTTGTAGCATCACTGTTGACAGGCAACCACATTTTCCTCCCAAGGCGGCTCCTATTTCTGTGAGGTCAGGACTGCCAATGGGAGCACATATCAGGGGACAGGTTGATGGAAGAGAAGCCAAAAGGTCCAATTGTCCAAGGGCTGGGGGCTGTGAACCTCAGCCAACAGGAACAGAATGGAATCAGTGTACGTCCTGCTATGAGTCCTCCGTGAATTTTTTTCGTTTTCCTTCTTCCAATGGATAGCCTTGGAAGAAAGTGTGTTCTTTCTCAGAAGACAGCTTAGATATGCATGGCTTTAGTGTATTCATGGTGATATTAATATATATTCTTTCAATAATTATTTTCCAGGTAGGTCAGAAAATTCTCATTTCTATACATTAAAAAAAAGAAAGAAGAAGAAGAAGATATGTCATCGAGTGTGGTCGGAGAATTACTGATTGGCATGAAAGTGATTTAAATCCACACAGTTTTCCAGACCAGTTTTTTAGGAGAGAGAAAATTTAGTAGTTTAATCCCTAATGTATATCCTGGGTATTTTTACAATTTAGAAAGCTCTACCACATCCTTCATGAGTTGATCCCTACAAAAATTAGGAATAATCTGTAGGGTGGGTGTTATTGTCACAATATTTACAGTGAAAAAGACAAGAACAGAGATTCCAAGACTTAACTCAAATTACATTGTTAGCTATCAGCACGGTTGGAACTCTGAGACCTTTGCAATTTTTGTTTGGGCTCTTTCCTCCGAATCAGACTTTCCCAAAGTGGGATCTGTGGAACGTTCACTGTTGGAAAAGCATTGCAGAAAATCGAGTCCTAGGATCACGGAAGTCTGGGAAACAATACATGCTATACCCGTTTTTAAGTTTTATAATGCACATTAGCATGGTAGAGACACAGAAATCCTGCAGGAAAGAAACTTTTTCATCCTATTTAATTCTGCATTTTTCATGTTATTTGGCTGCATGCTACTTTTTTCAAGCCCCAAGAGCACACAGTGGGAACACTTGCATGGAGCTTTCTAACAGCTCAGGTTATTCATGGTGAAAGGGGAATCTTTGATTTACAACTCTAATAGGCAGAGCTGTTTCTTTTTCAATGCTCAGAAATTTGAGCAGAATCTTCCAGAGTAAGCTTTGGACAAAATTGTAAAGTCTTTAAGATTGGCCATTGTGGTAGAAAGCACAGGATCAGGATTTGGATGATACTGGTCAGATGAGGGATTTTTTTCTGACATTTATTAGCTGTGTGCACTTTGTCAAGTTATTGACTCCTCTGAGCCTCGATCTCCCCACTTGTAAAACAAAAGCAATAATTTTATACACCTTGCAGGACTGCTGTGAAGATGAAATGAGGCAATGTATGTACAATCCTTGGTATAGAATCAGACTCCTGTTCAATATTTGATAAATCATAGTATGACTAGTATTCTTATCTTCGGCCCACCTAATAGTCCATTCTGTCTCTTTCTCCTCCTGTTTTTCTCTCCTGTCATACAATCCTAAAGGATCTGCTTCAAGCTATCTTTCCTAGCTGGTGTAGCGCAGAGATGGCACACATGATACTTTCAGAAACCCGACAAATAATATGAAAGAGTGAAGGGGAGGAGTCTGGAAGTCAGATGATAAGGTGTGTCCCCAAACTACGGCAAACAGTTGCGGTCAAGGGACAATCACTCTTGATGTTTGTTGTTGTTAATGCATTTTTGTTGTGCTTTTACTGAATGGAAATGTCAACTCAGTAATGCCAATCTTCAGATATTTAAAGAGAAGCCAGATGGTTTTTTTTTTTCAATTTTCCAATTTTTTTTTCCAATTTTTAAATACTCTTCTGGGTAAATCTAACTGTTGGACCACCAGTTAATGATTTCTGGCCCAGAGAATTTTTAGCATCCTGTTCTTATATAGAAATAAAAAGCTACAAGTGTAGAAAGGCTTAAGAGGTCCTCTAGTTGAATTTTCTGCTTGATCAGAAATGTTCTCTGTAATATACCAGGAAATGTGTCATTTAGCTACTTCTAGTCACAGAGAACTAAGTATGTCATGGAGAAAGCAATTTGCTTTTACTCTTTGTATGCACAATCTCACTGAATTCTCTTTTGACAATTCAATTCTACTTTTTCCATTGTAATTATCACATAATCAAGGTTCAGAAAGGCTGCTTTACCTCCTCTAAAGTCACAAAGTTATTAGCTATCTGTAGATTTTGAGAATGGAGTTTCAGACTGTCCAGGTTTCAAAGCCAGTGCACTTAACCACTAGCTAAACAACTCGACTTGCTAAAATGCTCAGGGCTGGTATTAAGCTGAAATTTGCTGCCCTGAAATGTCCACCCTTTGGTCCCAGCTCTGCTCTCCTGAGACAAATAATAAGTTTAATCCTTCTTCCACAAGACAGCCCTTCAAATATTTGAAGATGGCTCTCCTCTGCCTGCTAAATCCTCTCTTCCCCAGGCAAAACATGCTCATTTCTTTCCACTGACCCTCATAAGTCATGGCTCCCAGCCACTTCATCATCCTTGCCCTGATCCTCAGGAGAGGATTTCAGTTTGTCAAAGTTCCTTTAAAACCATGAAGCTTAGAAGAGAACATAATCCTTCTATGTGGTTACACAAGTGCAGGTCAGGATGGAAATGGCACCTCCCTTGTTTTGGCCAGCATGCTTTTATTAATGCAACCTGGGTTACATTAACAATCCAGGTTGCATTAATAAACTTTTGGTAGCTATATCAAAAGATAAGCAAACGTTGAATATTGATCTAACTTCATCCCATAGTATTTTGCTTTCTGCTTTTTTTTTTTAACTTGAATTAAAGAAAGCATAATATTCCCCACCCCACTCCTGCTCTGAATAAATTTTAAAAAGGCCAATATTTTTAAACCTAAGTAAAAGACTTAGTATATATTCTTATTAAATACCATTTTATTAGATGTATTTACTGTTTTCACCTACTGATCTGTTTTGTTTTATTTATCTTTAATTTGACAATTATAGAAAAACAGAAAAAAAGAAAAATTTCCTGTTGTGTGACTACTTTTTCTTAAATGTATGAAATTTTTTTTCTTTACTGCTCTAATACTGCTCTCCAGATAAGTCTATTTATATTTCCCCAAAACAAAATTTTGAAAAAATTAACACATACTTGTTTTACAAGGCTCTTCCTATAAATATTCTAGTTTTGTTTCATTTTTTAAAAAATTTTGGAATAGATGAAGAAGCAAAAAAACTGAAAGAAAAAATCTGCTACTTTCTGTTTTACTTAAATACATGTATTTCATATTATATGTGATATATAATATGCATATTTGCATATGTTCGTCTGCTCTGTTCTTTTCAATCCAGATATTTCTGGATTTTGCTATCTGATATACTCACTCTCCTAGCTTTTGATCACTCCAGAGGTTAATAAAATATTCAATAGGCTTGGACTGAAAACTTACCTCTAGAAACTTCTCTCCAGGCTAACTTTTAGCCCCCGGGTTAGCAAACTATGTCCATGAATTAATTATCCTTCACTTGTGCTTTGTAAATAAAGTTTTATTAGAACACAGCCATTCCCATTTGTATATGTCTTATCTACAGTGCTTTTGTACTACAGCAGTACAGTTTTATCGTGGCAACAGAGCTCAAGTGATCCACAAAGCTGAGAGTATTTACTGTCTAGTCCTTTATAGAAAAAATTTCCCAATTACTGCTTTAATGGTTAGTAAGTAGTCCATATGTTCTAATATTCAACTCGTTACTGACAACTGAAACTAGCAAAATTTCCTATCGTTCCTGTACTAGACAACACAGAAAGCAAAAATAATTTAGCTACTTGCTTCAGGAAATACTTGCTTCTGGAGGACAAAACTTACTTTTCAAGACCAACATCGTGATGTGTATCAAGAACCTTCCCTCCTTGTGTCCATCGAGCTAAAGCTATTATGCTGTCATCCCTACCCGATTTGAATCAGTTCTCATGTTGCAAGAATAATTTCAATATGACCTAGCTCGGGTCATAAAACCCTGTACATATCATCCACTGCTTCTTCTGAGAGAGTGCTAGAACTATGCAAAGTTTTGTTCTCCCTGACTAGAGTAGGTCTAGGAAACTTAGCTTTCCCTGATCAACATGTATTTCTTGTCACCTTTTTTTAGGAGTGGAGAAGTCAACATTGCAAATCCTCCAAACTGTAGTAGTATCACTCACCCACGTTTTCCTATTCTGATTAATATAAATACCAAGAACATTTCCATGAGATATAATTACCTGCATACCCGTACGTTACAGACAGAAAACTAGGCACACACAGAGGCTGTGACTATGCTCGGGTGATGTGTCCAGTGTCACAGATCGAGAGGGTCACACAGTGAGGAGGATCTTCAATCAGGGATCTGCCTTCCTGTCCCCGATCTCATTCCAGGCCATGAACCAAATTACAATGACCATTTATCTCCTCTAGGCCTCAGTTTCCTCGGCTATGAAAGTAAAGAGCTGACCTATATTATCTATGTAGTTTCTTTCAATTCTGAAATTCATGGAAAGTATGTTCTTTCAGCAGTCTCAAAACCAATTTCTTCACACTGGTCCTTTTCAGCAAGACTCCATGGCCCCAAGCAAAACGCATAGGAGACAGACTGTATTGATGACTGAGTTAAGTTCTACAACTTGGTTTCTCTGATAAAAAAAAAATATGGAAATGATTCTATTTCCATAACAAACATATTTGCATTTATTTCATGCTGTTAACAACTAACACGTAATCATGCCTCCTCTAAGAAAAGAAGTAATGCTTCTTGTATGATCACATTAAACACGCTGTGTTATATCTTTCTGCTAATCTATCATCTATTGTGACTGCCTATTTTGAGAGCTTGGCATAACAATTATTATAAGTGATAGCAATATATTCTGAAACAAAGAATGTGACGGCACAATTTATCTTGCTACTTTGCCTGACTTAAGGGTAGTGGGGTTTTCTGGTCTAAATCAGCATTTTCAGATCATAAATAGATCACTTTTTAATTTATTATTGATTTAGTTTGATAGTAAATAAAACCATGAATGCTGATGTTGGAAATCTGTTGTAAAAATTATTAAGAATCTTCCCTGCCTCCTGATCATGAATTTTTATCACACTGAAATAGAACAGTGGAGCTACCTGAAGACAGAGAATTTGGGATTTTTAATTTATCTGATGTAGTTAATTAACTGGTCAATTAAAAACAAAAGGGCAATTAGTGCTGAGAACATTTGTTCTGCTGACGAACATGCCATCTAAAAATAGATCTTGATCTCTGCTACGAAATTCTTTAATGTCAAAGCAGCAGCATTGCTGTAAATAGGGGGAGAATAAAGTTCATTCAGATACATGCACTTGCAACAATGGTTTCCTGATATCCTCAAACAACACAATAAGACACAATTAGAGAGAGATGTTGGCCAATATTTAGAAGTAACATTAGTCCATTGGCCATTCCATTGCCCTGCACTTAGAGTACTAACCAAAGCTCTTTAATAGTAGTCTCTGCTTTTCCTACTGCCAGTGTGAGAAAAATCATTTCAGATAGTACAAAGAAGATGAGAAAAAGGTACAATTTGTAATTGACTCAAGGATTTCCATAAAAAATATGTATTAATGCACATAATTCTTCATCATTTAGGTTGATATCACCTATATCTATTTGCAAAACTTAAAAAGTACAGTGTTGAGAGAATTGGACAAGAATAACTTCCCATTTTTCCCCTCATCATAAAATATGGTGTTTTAGGTCATCGTAGGCTTTCTCTATAGCTTGTAAGTGTGGTTGGTAAGTACCAGTTAGAATCCTTCATAAGCTCCTTTCAAAGGCTTATTGTAAAGATATGCACGCATGTCCACCTGCCTTTTTATTCAAGCAAATGTTCCTAGTTCTCAGTGCAAGGAAAAGTTGGAAAACTCCCCTGTAAAAGATAAAGACTAGAGATGCCATTTCTCTATTTTTGGTAACTCCCGTTGTCTCCCATGCCTGCTGGGCAAATCAAGGTTTAATATGGCAACAACCTCCAGGATTTTTCCTGCCTACTAAAGTCCCACTGTTATTTGACTTCCACACTCGTTGCTGGTTTACTGGCGATTGTGTACACTTACAGACTGACAAATGGTTTTATGGCCAGGGAATAGATTGAGTGATAGTTTCCCATTTCTAAAAAAGTGATTATTCTGAACCAAACAAAGCAACTGTTAGTGTGGTCTGGGTTAAGTACAATTAGCACTGGGTATGACCTCACTGTCAGAGCCATGATTTCTATACTCTCTCATCTGTCTTCGGGAATCACATGGGGGTCAATGGCACATGGTGAGAAGAGGTCATATAAAGGCAAGACTCACAGTCTGTAGCTACTTCAAAATACAGGACCCCATTTTTTTTCTGCTAATACATGTTATACATGGGGTTAGAGAAAGACAGTTCTACAATGCTTTAACTGAAATCTTCACAGACAAATGGATTTTAGAGTTTAGAATGCATTAGACAAGGGATCAGCAAAAGAACTTACAGAAGCTTTAAATTCATAAAGGATCAGAGAGTAGGCCGCATGGTTTCTGGTGCTATAATTCGACTCTGCCTTTGTAGCACAAAAGCAGCTATAGACAATACATAAATAAATAGGTGTGCTGGGTTCCACTGAAACTTTATTTATAAAACAGGCAGAGGACCAAATTAAGTCAGCAGGCTATAATTTGCTGTTCCTAGTTTTAGCCTTTAGTGAGCGAGGCAATGTGGTACAAATTTGTATGTTCTTATATGTATATATGTATTACAGATACATATGCACATTAAATATATATCGATGCACATACATATAATTTTTTATGTATGTACATATGTATGTATATGCCCAATGGGCAGCATCCTTAACATCAACCACCATTTCTGTTTCAGTAAAAAAACATAAATATTCATTCTAAGTTGGATAAAAAGATCTAACCAGCCACACATTAGTCTGGGACAAGTTTTGCTACCAAACTTACATGTATGTTCTAACTTTCAAAGGTTTTTTCTTTTTAAATTGCAGGTAAGAGATTGTGGAGCTATGTATACTCTTTTCTTGAAGTGTTTGAAATTGTTACTTTTGCATTGAGAAATTCCATGAAAGAAAAGGTAAACATATATTGTCTAGAAGGAACACGCTTTGTCCAGGAATAGTAGAACAATAATCTTGGCAGTCAGGTCATGAACCAAAATAATATTTAAAAAATTACACAGCCTATAAACTTTATCTAAAACAAAATGCTGGTGATGCATTCTTAAAACTTGTTTAGAGCTTCTAGAAATTCTTTTAAGTTAGATGTATATACTGGCCTTCCTTTTTTTTTTTTTTCCCTGAGACAGAGTCTTACTGTGTTGCCCAGGCTAGAGTGCTGTGGCGTCAGCCTGGCTCACAGCAACCTCAAACTCCTGGGCTCAAGCAATCCTTCTGCCTCAGCCTCCCAAGTAGCTAAGATTACAGGCGTGAGCTGGCCTTCCTTTATTAGTGCATTTGCCTCAGGTGATCTGTAGGATTCTGGGAACCCAGAATTCATTCCTGTGGCTCTTTTGCATATTAGTGAGTAGCATAAATTTTACCCACTGAAAATTTCCACTCCATTTTGCTGCAAGTAAATAACTGCACTTTTCATATCTGGATTGTTCTCATTGAGCCCGAGTATTCCCCTTCATCAGGCAATTTAAACTTTTACAAATCAAACTTTTACAAATGGCAACCGATGCATAAATATGAGCTATTTAGACTGACTTTATAAAGCAATGCCAAATAAAATATCTTTGGGGCTTTGCCCTCGTTACAGTATGCTGATAAGTAATCAGATGGTAAAAGGCACTATTTGCTGTGAAATTATACACTGGATTGAATCAAACGATCTTAGAATATTAAAACTGGAAGAAATTTAAAGGTGATTTCTAGATCAAATCCTTTAATTTTCAAAGGAAGAAACTGACAATCAATGTGATCGTCCATGAATCCTCCATCATTACTCAGCTGGTTAAGAAAAAGAGACAATAGCAGAAACAAAGTCTCTAGATTCCTAGTTTAACCTTTTTCTCCATAGTACTAGTTTGTTTGCCTGTCAAAAACAAACCTAGCACATACTTATTGAATAACAGTGAGCTCTGCATCAGACACCAAATCAAGTATTATGAAAAAGTATTACACATGGTGCTTATCGTCAAGGTAAAGTGTGAAAATTCTGGCAATATGATGGAGTCTTTGATAAGTATAAGCCCTAAGGGGTGTACATCATGCCAGTTTGCTCTAGAAGAGTCCTTAAGAAAATCTTCCCATAAATTCAGGATGAAGAATGAGGGTATTAGTCAGATTGTTTTGGTTGTAGGAGACAAAAGCACAATACAAATAGGACAAAAAGGACAAGGCAAAAATTTGTTTTATTGGCTCACATACCTTAGAATTCCAAAGATTTAGGCATGGTTGAATGTTCCATAATTCTGTGATATCAGTTATGATTATAGGTTCTATGGGTGGCAGAACTTACATATAGCAAAAAAAGAGCTCTGTTTCCTACAACTCCAAATAATAAAAGAGCCACACAGGAGATTGTACCCAGGAACAGGATAATAGCAAGCTGGGACTGTTGGAGGCGGCTCGTGTTTGGAAAATGGGGTAGTGTTAGCTATGTTTTGCAGGTATCTTGGGGATTGGATATTTTGAATAATTTTCTAACCCAAGGAAGAAGAGGCCTTTCCTGTCAATTAGATATTTTGGGGCCCCTGGAAATTGGTATGTGTGTATCATAACGCAGTATTGTTAAAACCTAACAAGGGAGGTAGTTGAAGTGGAAGCTTAATAAACTGTCCATGAAGGGGAATTGAAAATTTTTAGCCATGAATTAAAACTGAGTCAAGATTACACTTGTGATATGTACCAGATCAAAAGGTTTACATATTAATAACTTCATGGAAAGATTACTCTCTTGTCCTAATAAAATTGCCAAAAGTCCTGGCTCTGACTGTCATTGGTGTCAATTATTTCATACGCCCATCCCTTTACACAACACTGTAGCCAAAGAGATTGATTCTTGATTGACAATGCCCTTGTGGTATACTCATCCTTGGAGTTAGGAGGTGGAGGCAATACCATTCCAACTATATGGATTAAAGGTATGTAGGAAGGTGGTTCCTCAAAAGAAAGTCACAGGGCTTTTATCACAAGAAGAGGACAAAATTACTGAATAGGAAAAAGTAATGAATATCTATTAAATAAGTGGACCATATAATTTATCTTGTAAACTGAGACTTTTTTGGGAAAAAGAGTCTATTAATAATTCTGCCATGGCATTTTAGTACACAGAAACTATCCAGTGAAAACAAGGTTGTGTGGTCATTCTGCTACACAGTTTTTAAGGGAGATGCAGATTCTAAGGGGGAATTCTATACAAATTGAATAGCATCTATATGTAGATAATGTACAGTGCATGTGCAAAGTAAATGGAGAGTAGATCTTTGTCACCAGACTGGAAGTATGTATTAAGTAGTTTGGTCGGAAAAGGAAGGTTAGAAATTCACTGTATATGATCTTGAATACCATTCCCAAGGACGTTTGTGGTTTGTGCAATGAAGAGTGACTAAAGGTTTTAGAATATTGGAATAATTGACCAAATCTTAATTTTAGAAAGATAATTTCTGATGGTAATGTTCCAATGGGCATGTTAGGTTTCAGTCTGAAACCGTGGGTTCTTGGCACACCCATAGTGGAAGAATGACCAGACATGCCAAAGTTAGCCAAGCACAAAAATGAGGTTTATTGAGGAGAGAAAGACAGAATCGTAGGACAAGAGCAAGATATAGGTTTACAGAGCATGGTACATTTGCTATGGATGACAACCGGACCCATTGTCACAGCAGGGCAGGCAAAAGGAAGGGCAAAGAGAGAGAGGGCTTGGCTATGGTCTGCATCTTATTTTATAATGTCCAGATAGGGATCTCCCTCATGGTTCAGAGGTTGCCATGGCACCACTTTGATTAGACAGTTGGGATTCACATGACCTGAGCCTTAACTACACCTGTGGGTTCTGGGTCACTTTCCGGACTTCATGGTACCCATGTGGCTTGGCCATAGGCTAGAGAATCCTCTGCATTCTTTTGCAGCTGGTGTGCCAAGTTTTGATTGGCAGATTCATGGGGTGTTCCTCCTCCCCCAGGTATGGAGAATCAGGGTTGGGCAGGACCAAGATGGGGGCAACAGCACCCACTTTCATCCCTAGGAGACCCGGATTCCCTCACTATCTACCTAACAGGCAGAAAGGACAAGAGATTTGAGGCAAGAAGGCTATTTAGAGATCCAACTTTCTTGATCTTCAAAGCTACTGCTCTAGTCAAAACCTTCATCGTTCCTTTCTTAGACTCCAAAAGTAACCCTCAATTTCTCTGTATAATTCTACTCATTACTCCATCCCTTCCATTTTTGACAGCAGTGAAGGATGTAAATTAAACTTTCTTCTGTCCTGCTTCAAATCCTCAATTATAATCTGAAAGTGCAACACCCATGCTCATTAACATGGCCTATAGGTCTTGCATGTGTCAGCCTCTTTCTCTTTCTCTGATCTTGTCTCATGCCACAGTCTTTCTGGACCTTTTTCAGGTCTTTAAAAATACAAAGTCAGCCCCACCATAGGAGCTTGGCACACTGTCTCCATTTTGCTTAGAATGCTTGCCAGTCTCATTCCTCCTTCCTGCTAGCCTAGTCTCTGCAGCTCTACTTTCTTTCCCCACTGCACACACAGTCTTTGCCTGGTAAAGAGCTACTCATATCTCAAGCCCTAGCTCAGAAACGCTACCTGAACCTCACCCTATAGATCTCATGAATCTCACATTTAAAAATATTATTATCATATTTACCTCCCATACTTATTTACCTCTGTGTGTGCAAGGTTTTGTTTTGTTTTGGTTTGGTTTGGTTTTTTTGCTGTTTTGTTAAATGTCTCTCTAACAAGACAGCAATACCTCAAAGGTAGGAATGAAGGATTTAGGCTTACCACTAACACCTAAGTGCCCAATGTCTTGCAGAGGATGGAACTATATAAATAAAGAAATAAATATTTGTTGAAAAAATGATAAATGCATGAATGAATGTAAGACATGATATAATTTAAATGCAAGAACTTAAAAGCTTCGATTCTGTGGTATCAAAGGGAATGAAAGATGATATGAGATACAAAAAAATTTGTGAGAGAATGTTATGAAATCAATATAGTGTTCAATATTCTAACCTGAATATTGTTTATTTTTCCTGTGATTTTTATTCCTGGACTAAATTCTGAAAGTATGTAACTTAAGCTACATTAAAAAAAAGTTAAATATGGTCAATATTTTTTAAATTGAAGTAACTGGTAGCAGAAAGAAGTGAAAGATTTTTAAAATTGGAAAATATATCAGTAAGTGATCAAAATTTCATTGTGTACTATTACCACATTTAAAGTCCATAGACTTACAAATGGTATTTGAGGTTGCAAGAAAATATATTCCCACCAAGTTAAAGTTTCCAAGGAATTCCATCAGTTGATATATGACAGTTATATCAAATGTAGCCTAGATGAGTTTATTCTAAACTTTGATGATTTTTTATGAGTCTCTTAATAGATTTCCCTTGTGGAGTAAAAGTCAAACTAACAGTTTATCTTGACTTCATTTATCATTGCATAGTTTAAATGTCAAAATAAATTAGAGAAAATTATGATGTAACCCCTTAGGAAAAGCATTTCTTATATCTAAAAGATAACTCTGCCAGAAATTGATTTCTTGCAGAAATTTTGTAACACAATATTAATTTTGGTTTTAGTAACATTACAAAAGATAATGCTTCCTAATGAGTGTCTTCTTAATAATATTGATAAAAACACAGAAAATTCATGAAACGTAAAATAACTGTTAATATGTATAAGATAGAGAAGTATCATATCCTATTCCTAATGATTAAAAATTAAAAATACGAGCCAAAAACAGAATCATGGGAATTGGTTTAATGTTTTTTAATCTCTTTAACATGTCAAAAACAACTTAACTTAAACTAATGAAAATTTTAGTCCACATGGTATATATTCAATTGAATTCCATCTCAGCCCATTAACAACTACAGCAAACATAGTAGCAAATGGCATATATATTTGAGATACAAATGGAAATTAAGAAAATATGAATTGAATTACTGAAACTTTGCAAAACATATGTATATGTAAAAAGTAGTCATTTAGGTTGCTTTATTTTGGCTAATAATATGTTAATATTAAATTGGATCAATATGTAATGATCAATATATATATTAAAATATTCATGTTTGTATGTTTGTCATTTCATAGCAATTTTATTTCTTTCAGACTCTTGAGATACTGACTGGAAGACAGACTTTTTTTGCTTTTGATTGTATGGGAGAAATTTTTGACCTTAGAAAGTGGAGATGAGGTTGCTATGGAAACTGATAATTCTGCTGCCACTCATAAACTCTTGTGCAGGTAAAGTGTTCTATTATTACAAGTTTTGATTGATAAATATATTGGCATTGTATTTCTTTCTAGAGGGGAAGCAATTTTCAAAATGAACAATACATATGTTATTTTAATGACTAAGTGATAAAGTTTTGAAGGTAACCTCTATGACTAATACAGGGAGAGTTTAATCCTTAAAATGTATTGAACTCTATTTTTAAACAGAAACTAACATTACTACATTTATAAATTGTCAAATATAACATTTTTGTAGTAAATGAATGTAATTAAATAATTTTTATCACCAATAAACAATGAAGAATTATTTTTTTTATTTCTTTTATAGTGAAGCCTTTAAAAAATTAAAATCAAAATACATATTTTTCCTCACATTTAAAACTTGATAAGGCAAAAAAAAGCTATGTTGAAATAGAAAAAAAAGGTGATATAGAATGTTACATCAGAACTAGAAGTAACCTTAGAAAAAGTTTCTTTCTTGAATTATTTTTTTAAAAAATAGATTAGAGCATATTCTTTTATTCAACTTAAATGTACTAATATGTACGTATCAGTTGACTTTTGCTTTGTAACAAACCACCTGAAATCTGAGTAGATTAAAATAGCAAATAACTGTGTATTTAGTTGACAAGTTCATGGGTTGGCAATTTGGATGGACTCAAGTGCTTCTTCTGTTGGTGTTGTCTGAGTGCACTGTATCTGTGGTCAGCTGAGTCACCTGAGACATGACTAGTCTAGAACATTTGCCAGCAGAGACAACGAGGCTGTCTTGGCTGTGATCCAATGTCGTTCTCTATGAGTCTGGGCTCTTTCACATTGTGGCTGCTCAGGGTTCCAAGAGAAATCAGTAGAATGCCATGTCTGTTGATGCCAAGGCTTGGAACTGCCACGATATCATTTCTGTGGCATTCTTTTGAGCACTGCAATTCACAAGACTAGTCCAGATTCAAGGGCTGTGGAAATATACTCTATGTCGTAATAGAAGAGCTGCAAAGTGTCACTATAAAAAGACATGGAAATAATAAAGGGAATAATGGAGGCCGTTCTGTAAATAATCACAGATCATAGAGCTCTTAATTATCTCAATTGTCCAGCTTACTCATCAAATTTACCTACATAAGTTGTCACAAAGCATGGACATCGATTAGGTCTTAGGTCATCTGATTGTCAGGGAAGTCTTTCTTCTACCATATCATGCTATTGCCACCTAACTATGTGATGATAGATACTATTGAAGTTTTATATATTCCTAACAAAGCAGTAATATATTGAGAGAAACACAGGAACAAACATAATAATTTACAAGGCAGAAACATAGTAATTGTAAAAGACATATATTTAGTAGCAATCCCAAGAAATAGAGAGATATGTTAATCTTAAAAGCAATGAGAATGCTAAAATATGCAGAAATTAACCAGAAGAATCAGAAAACCATATAAATAAAGGTATGTTAACCACTAGTGAATCCTGCAGCTAGAAGTACTAGAGTTATATTTATTTAAAGTGATTACATTGTTTTGATTTGTGTCACTTCTCTCTGTAACAAAAATTCAGAGTTCAATAATAATGTCTTCTTTTTTTGTAATAGATTAAGAAAAAACAGTGCAAAGTCATCAAGGTGTCCCAAAATCATACATGTGTGAATAAGGATTTTGTGCCTACCCTTATGTTTCATCTTCCTGTCAAAATCCAACATTAACATTTTGCCCTTTAAATATATATGTTGAATTAACATAGGATCCCTAAAAGACCTTTTGTGTTAAATTAAAATAAATTATTATTCTCAGAACACATATCAGATCTGAAAAATACTCCAGCTCTTTTATTAACTTTTATTTATCCAAATTGGATGTGATTCAACATGTCCTTTTGCTTTATTCTAAAGGGAGAAATAATCATATATCCTTGGTGCACAATTTTATTGTGAAGGAACAGATTGGAGCTATTTTTTTTAAGCCATAGCTATTTAAATAAGATAATCTAAGCTAAACATTGCCCCAGACGTAAGAATGTTGATAATGATATACACAAGAGAACATTGCTTTAAATCTGTTTGTTTTGTTAGAGATTTCATGGAATGTCTCCCTACTTGAAAATAGTATTTTAGTTTAGAAAATTAGATTGTCTGCTGAGAGAATTTTACTTCTATGCATAGTTATAGTATTTTGTTCACCTAAAACTGACTTTTTATTCATTCTAAAAGGCCAGCAAATCTTTCACAATTACTTGCTTTTTCCCTTCTTATTTTCACTGTTACAATCCTTTGAAATGTTAATAATTTATCTCCCTAGACTCTAAATTGAAACTTAAAATTTTGCCACCAACCTCTTCTCCTCCTCCTCCACTTTTTTCAATTAGCACTACAACTTCTTCTAGCACATTTACTACAAACATTGGCCTCTTGAGCATTTGCAATGAAATTTTTACATCCAGACCTGAAATGTTGATTCTGGGATATTTTTGAAATTTCAAATATTCAAAAGTTCTATTCCTCTATTTTAATATTTTTTAAATATTAGAAGAAAATCGAAGCCCATTTAATTAAGAACTACAATTGTTAATTATACACTTTTTAATTTTTCATTAATATGTGGTAAGCTAAATATGGTCCCCAAAGATACCTAGATTAGATCCTAATACCTGGGACTTGGGAGTCCTACATAATATGGTGAAATGGATTTTGCAGATGTAATTAAGTTAAAGATCTTGAGATGGGGAGGTTATCCTGGACTATCCATATGGGCAATTCTAAGTGTTTTTATAAAGGGAGGCAGAGTTAGATTTGACACAGAGCAGAAGGCTCTGACAACCAAGCAGAGAGAGATTTGAAGATGCTTCACTGCTGACCTTAAAGATGAAGGAAGGGACCATGAGCCAAGGAACACAAGGAATGATGCTCTAGAAACTGGGAAAGGCAGTGAAACAGATTCTCCCTTAGATCTATGGAGGTCTTGCCAATGCCTTGTATTCAGCCCTGTGAAACCCCTTTTGGACTTGTGACCTCCAGGACCGTAAGAAAATAAATATGTGTTGTTTTAAGCCACAACATTTGTGATAACTTTTACAGGAGTCGTAAGAAACTAATGTAATATATTTCTCCCTCACTGTGCTTTAAGCATCAAGATGACAGACAGGGACTGTATCTTCCTGGAACTTAGCAGCAATTCAGTAAATGTTTGTTAAATGAATGAATGACTAAAATTTAATGTTGTTGATCCTATTTATATTAACACATAGTAGAATAAATTTAGTCATGTAGCACCCTCTGGGGAACTATTAATCTGGTCTATTCCTTTACTGTTGCCCTTGTGTTATGAAGTTATGGTCATAGGATTTTAAACATGAAATTTTATTAATAATAACATTTAAAAGTTTGAAATTATCCTCTATTTGAATGTAAACTGTGAGTGCAGGGATTTTCATCTGTTTTATGCTCTGCTGTTTTCACCTCACATAGTAGATGTATCCTAAATATCTGTCAAATGGTAAAAGAAAGCAAGTCTAGTCAATTCAACAGATACAGATATATATTAGTACCTATGACGTGTCAGGCACAGAGCTAAATGTTGACCTTCAACAATAAAAGGGCCTTAGTCCCTGACATCTTCAGCTTCATGGCCTAGAAAAGGAAACCAGCAAGTAAGCCAATAATTGCAATAGAGAAAGTGCAAGTTGCTATCTGAGTAATGTACTAGAAACATGTAACACAGAAATGTCATGTAACATGGAAATTTTGTGTAACATGGAAATGTTGCATAACATGGAAATGTCGTGTAACATGGAAATTTCATGTAACATGGAAATGTTGCATAACATGAAAGAGGACATCCATTTCTACTTCCTCTAATAGAGAGATTCCATTTTTATCAGGAAGCCACTCTTTGCTGACAGTCTTTGAGGTGTGGATGAGACTGGTACAGCCTCAGAAATCAGCCAGTTGGAGTATTCTATCTCCCCTCACTGTATTGATTGGTTCAGAATACAGTCTATCTGAGCAAATCCTTGGTCTTTTGCTAAAATAAAATAGCAGCGAGGCATTCCTCCTGAGATGCTCTAGTTAGTGTGAAGATATACCAGGGGCCACAATGAGGACAGAGACTGCCTGAAAATGAAATCAACACAGAACCAGGACGATCCAAGGGAAGAAATGTACAGGGTCTTAACTCCACTTTTGAAGTTTTAAGTAACATAAGCCAATAATGTGCACTTTTCCCCTTTTAGTTTAATTTCAATTGAGATTCTGTCCATTGTGACGAAAAGGATCTTGACTGATATAGGTTAGAAAATTTGTTTTTGATGTAAATTACTGAAGATGCTGAAGTTAGTTTGAAAGTAGGACTCCACTGAGATATATCCCTAATCACTACTGGGAATGAGGGACAGAGCAAAGAAAGGAATGAAGAAAGGCATAATTTTTCCTGGGAGGAAAAAAAAAAAGTATCAAGAGGTTTAATAAAGACTGAAAAAGTTTATTTTTAGCTCCAAGTTACTGAACCACCTACACGTCTTAAGATAGAAAAAATATCTATGTTCATAGGATAATTTAGGGAACCAAATTAATAAATGGAGAAAAAATTTTAACCGTAAGTCTAATGTTTTTCTTTGTAGACCATGCACAGATAGTTTGCATGAAGAAATATTTTATTTTAAAATAAATACTAAACAGTGTGAGTGGAACAAATCTGTAACAGTAAAATCCATATAGGATCAGATTCTGTTGATGCTAGAATGTCATGAGTGTAAGAAACCCAAGATTTACGGATGTGATTAGCTATTAAATTTTTCAATGGTGAAAAAAAATCTCAGAATGTTCCAGATGTTTCTATTTCTTCAAATCTTTTATCTTACTATGTTTTATGTAAAATTTGAAAATGTTAAGCAGATTTAAAAATTCAAGTTCAAATCTTTAAAAATTGATAGTTTTTTAAATTGCTAAACACTTGATCATAGAGTAAAAGTGATAATCATCAAAGTCATGTCCTACATCTGTTATGAGTTATTCAGGGTTAGAGATAGCATCATTTTAAACCCAGGGACTAACAGACGCTCAGTAGTCTTTAAAGTTAGTGTCAGTGAAGGACAAGAACTGCTATTATAGACAAACATAATAAGTAATAATAGCAAACATTCCTAGTCATAAGCAATGTGATTTCCCTGACATTCAGTATTCTTACTACCATAAGAATTTCTAGCTAATATATTATCTTTTAACTTTGTTATTTTAACAAAGTACTGTAATTTAAATGGTAGTTTAAAAAGATCCACTTGGTTCATAAATATAAGTGGTTTATCTGCAATTTATATTTGCTATGAGTTAAGCACTTTTGTCCATATCTCATAAAATTATGGACTGGACACTTAATTTCATTAGTCCTGAAGAAGTACTGCTTATGAGACTTGGTTTTGTCAGGAAGACAAAATAATCCAAGGAAGTAAACATGAAGCTAGTCAATGTATTGGTAGAGTAGAATCAAAGCCCTCCTTTAGGCATTTTAACTATTGTATTATGCCATCAGGGCCTCAGGAGCTGGTTTCTTCTACTGTATTAATTATTCCTGAGGATTAAGCTGACATTAGAAATTATAGTAAATCTTCCCTGCCACCATTTTCATGTAATAGCCACTGACAAATGTGGTTATATTATTTTGAAAACTTCTCCCAAGGTAATTGATTCTTAACACTTGAAAGAAGTTGCTTTTAGGGTTGATATCAATAAAAGAAAAATAAATTCTATTTTGTTAGCACTTTTGCATAGTTTACTATGTTATAATAGAAATGGAATAGGTCGAAAGCAAATCTAGAAGGAAATTTACCTCCTTGTAAATACTCACAATCAAGTACCTGTGATAAGGGGACATTGGAAAGTATTTATGATTGCTTGAATTTTACTCTGTTTCATACGTAGCCTTTTATTGAATTGAGAGCCAGAGCAAATGAACTACCTAAGAGAGAAAGCCAGAAAAATGGAAATATTCACTGTGACCAAGATTTCTTCAAAGAAAACAATGTATCATGCAGCAAATCCATGAAAATTGGCAGGTGTAATAAACCTGCTTTGCTCAAGGATCCCAGAAGCACATAATAGATATTCCTTTGGGTCAGAGTATGATGAATATTGAGTACATCACAACCCACCCTCTGCCTACGGTCTTGTTCAGATTTATTGTTAGCATAATAGCACCTTTAGGAATGGAACACCAGGCTATATTTTTAAGCCAGGTGACATCTTTGCAATTTCTAATAGAAATGGCCCAATTTAGAAATGCTGAAAACACCATTTTCATGTAATGCCTACTGATAAAGGTGGTTATATGATTATCAAACCTTCTTCCAAGGTAATTGATTCTTAAACCCTAAATGAAATTGTTTATTGGGATTGATAACAATGTAGAAAAAAAAATCTGTTTTGTCAGCATTGGAAGGAAATGAATGGTGTGCAGACTGGCATTCTATAGGAAATGAAGGCTCTTAGTAGGAGGGAATGGGAGAAATAGTGTTTTCACCACAAAGTCTTTGAAAGACAGGGTCTCATTTTCTGCAGAGGTGATAATGCCAGCTAATGTTTCCATTTTAAGCTATGCCACAACTTGAATATAACATGGGGAATTGATAAGAGTTTCTCCTCCTCTACTTAAAATTTTCCAGAGGGTTAAAGTCAAACTCCTTATCGTGCCATCACGTCACTAAGCAACCTGACTTCTGCCTACGTCTTTCATCTCAATGTGTACTGAACTCCTCTTTGCTCACTGCATAGGAGGCATACTTATTTTCCTTACGCTCTCAGAAATACCAAAGTTGTTTCCTGCTCAGGGCCTTTGTACTTGCTGTTCAGTTGTCTGGAACACTCTCCAAATCTTTCTACGACTTGCTCTTTCCATTATACCTATCTCAGATCAGTCACCTCCATAGAATGATCTTCCCTTAGGACCTTGTCTTTCTAGACAGCATCTCATCCCACCTAGTCCTAGTCACTCTCATCCACCTTTTTTACTGTATTCCATGAACTAGTCACTATCTGAAATTAACCTGCTTATCCATTTGTTTACTAGTCCATTTTCTGTCTATACATAAGTGAAATATAAACTCTATCAGTCATGTATGTGGTCCATCTCTTGTGCCTAGTACAATGTCTGGCACACAGTAAGCACTCAGTAAATACTTTAAAATAAATGACTAAATGATTGACCTCTCAAATGAAGCCCCCAAGACTACTTAGGGGTAAACCAGTATTTTCAAACACTTTTCAGCAATTTTTCTGGATATTATTAAAATCCACATTTAGGCAGAAATGTTTTAATCACAGTACATCATTTGGGCTTAGAAAGGCATTGTTTTTGCTTTTAAAAAACATTATGATGTATATGGAAAGCACAAAGCTAGTCCTAAGTTTTGAAGTTAACTAATATAATTTGCTTAGAAACACTTGACTTAGGCAAGTATAACTTCAGTGTGGTTTGTTCAGGAAGCGGCACATTTAACAGAGCCAATGCTATGTTGGGTAGCAGATACCCGTCGACATTGTGTCACAAATAATCTACATATTTAAAGTTAGTGGGCTGTATTTTATCTCAAGATGTATTTGTTTACTCCTTTCCAGTTCCGGTGTTACCAGTCAAGTTAATCTGCTATTACCTCTCCCCGAGATTTTTGTATTAGCCTCCTAGGGATTTTCCCTATTTCGAGGCATCCTCTACATCTTTTCCAAGACATAGCTTATTGATACAGACTCCTCTGCAGAGAAAACTTCACGAAGCACAGCTGATTCTGTCATTACTCTATGTCAAGACCTTCGCAGATCCCATTTCTTATAAAGTTCAAACTGTCTAATCAAGCATTCAAATTCAATTTCCTTCAACAAATATTGAAAGTTCTCCAATTAATTTAATTCACCCTTTGTCATGAGCCATGCCTTCCCTTATGTTCTTCATGCATCCTTCATTCAAGTCAGACTGTACTGCTAGTAAGATCTCTGCACGTTTTTCATTCCCAAGCCTCTCCTTGTGCTAGTGTCTTTCTCTCCATTGTCCTTCTTCAGATCCATTTCCTTCTCTTGAAGTCAAATCCAAGCATTCAGAGACAAATTCAAATGCTATGTTCACCCTAACTAATCCTCCAAGTCTGCAGTCCCCAATCCCAGGGTCCCAAACCAGTACTGGTCCGTGGCCTGTTAGGAACGTGGCTGCAAAGTTCTGCCTCCCCTGCCCCTTTCCATGGGTCTGGGGAAAAATTGTCTTCCATGAAACTTAGGAACCGGCTGCACAGCAGTAAGTGGGCAGTGGGCCAGCGAATGAAGCTTAATCTGGATTTACAGCCACTCCTCATTGTTCATATCACTGCCTGAGCTCCACTTCCCACCTTCCATCCATCCCTGGAAAAATTGTCTTCCCCGAAACCTGTCCCTGGTGCCAAAAAGTTTGGGGACCACTGCAGTGACAAATAATTCCTCTTTCTCCTTAAACTCTGATTCTATGCAGAAGAATTTCATCGTTTCCACAGTCTTTGTTTAAATCAGGTCGTTTTTCTCAAACATATACTCATTTTCAGAAGTATATAGTATTTAATCTTATTGAAAATAAATTTATAATCATGGAATGTTCAATTCTAAAGGGAAAATAAAGACTAACATTTAATATTTGATTAGTTATACCTTATTCCTAGTGTTTTATCATTTACAAAGCATTGTATGCATAGTGTTTCACGTGAGCTGGATAGTGGGCAAAGGAAGGATTATTGTCTCCCTTCTATAGCTAAAGAAATTGAAATTCAGAGAAGGTATATGACTTATCAAAAATCACAGGACTACAAGATTTTATGAGAGTTTATGAGAAGAATTCAATACATAGATGAGAACTTTTTTGAGTTCAAGACATTGCTTCTTTACACAGCCTCAAATTTATGTAACAGTTCATTTTTTAAAGTTGGGATCCAGAGTTTTTAGAGACCAGCTTCTGTGAAGAGTATAATATGATTTAAACAGGTAGTCTCCAAAGTTTTATAATCATCAAATGAAGGGAAAAAATCATGAGCATATAAACCCAATATAGCTATACTTATATCATGTACATTATAAACCATAAAAGAATAAAATTTAAAAGTATTTAAAAATATAAACAGATACACAATTCCTGGCATTTTCTGTCTTCACCATCAACAGACCATCTTGTATACCCTCTAGGTACAAACTGCTCCACTTTGGAGACCACGTATCTTAAAGATAAGAAAGGATATATCCTATGTGGCACTGACAAGGAATCAGAAAACAATTTGCATTTTCAGGCAATTCTCAATTCACCAGAATAAAAGAGGAACTTGGGTAGAAATGCAGTCACAGATGCAAAATCATGATTAAGGCAAAAGTAGGTAAAATTGGAAAAAAATATATTTAATATATCTCATTTCATTAAAATAGTATGCAAACCATAAGAACATATTTGCAATTCTACAGACATCATTTAAAATAGTAGATACATGTATCAATTTTCAATAGCTATGTAACCAACTACCCCCAAAATGAGTGCTTTAAAACAACAGGGTTATTGTTGATGATTCTGTGGGCTTTCTGCATATTTTTCTCCCTGGTTATGCTTTGTCTCTCTCCTGTGACTTCACTGAGTTGGAATCAGAGAGAAATAGGAGGATGAAGAGAGAGGTTAAGGGGGAAGTCACCCAGGGCCTTGCAAGTCATGCTAAGGATCTGGATTTGGTTCAAAATTCCTCTTGATTATAGTAGTTGCCCCCTTTTTCACAGGGGATATGTTCCAAGACCCCCAGTGGATGCCTAAAGCTATGGATAGCCCCAAATCCTATATGTACTATATGTTTTTTCAATCTGATAACAAAGCCGGCTACTAAATGATTAAGGGTAAGTGGCATTCAGTGTAGATATGCTGGACAAAGGGATAATTCACTTCCCAGTTAGA